>SZWC01012414.1:42815-73524 GCA_023375785.1 Penium margaritaceum | reverse complement strand
TCCTCCTCCTCCTCCTCCTCCTCCTCCTCCTCCTCCTCCAGCACCACCTTCGCTGCCTCCTCCCAGCGCCGACTTAGCTACCTCGCCCGCCCTCTGCGAGTCCTCCTGCTGCTGATCCGCAGAATTCCGCACCTGCCCGGCTGAAGAGCACATCCAGCAGGCTGTGTAGGACGTCACCCAGCTGCGACGCCTAAACACCTGCTGCACGGCAGCAACTCACACTTTCTCTGTTGCCGCTGAGAGCAGCAGCACGGACGGAAGTGCTACGGCAAGCGCAGACTGAGTGTGCGTCTCCATCGGTAGGACGAAGCGCATGGATGACCATTCAGAAACGGGGTTTTTGCACGTCGCCGTAGCCGACTCGAAAGTTTTCGACTTTCGCGGGCACGTTCTTCCGTACCAGACGTACATAAGTCCCCAAACCTTCAGAAAGGGCAATTCTATCACTACAAGAATAGTCCAGCGCGCGTCGAAACCCCGATTTTCGCTCCGACGGCCAAGGGCAATTTTCCCAGCGATTCCTTGTCACACTTTCTGACAACATCGACCATTTTTTACAAACATTAACAGAAGTGTCACGACATTTCGGTTGACTTCTTGACGCATCGAGCTTTATCGAGATTTACGAAGATCCATCTCTCATCGTTGTAGTCAACATTCAAAGCCTCCAGATTCATTCAAGAAGCTTCTCGATCCGACTACTCACAACGCGACTCCACACGAGTTCCTCGACGATCGACCCAATGACTCCGTCTATGCCTCATTTGTAACTCGCCACTTGTATATATGTGTTCAGTCATTTTGAAACTTGTCATCACACTACACCTAACGATAACTAAAAATTGCTCAAGTTTCCCAAATTCTCAAACAGTGTTCTGCACCACAATTCACCATCGATGCTCTGTTCGGCATAACACTTAGTATTAGAGCGGAACAGTGCTAGACAGGTATCTGACTGCTTTATTTATCTGGGGGACTGCTTTGCACAAGGAGACGAACCATCTCGCACGTCAAGACTTTGCAGACTTCGGGGCTATGACGTGAAGGGAGCGAGCGCACCCGACGACCAACAACGGGTCCTCTGCGACAACTTCGATAATGGAGGGGCAGAACATGAGTATGCACACGAACCTTGGAGCAGCGGCGAATGCTAGCGTGGCAGGCTATACGACAACTCGGTCAATCCTGACAGCTACAACGGCTAGTCCGACAATGGTAAACCAGCCGTCCCTACTAACAGTCTTAACGTCTATAACAGGGACGGCAGGTGGCACCGGACAACAAGCCTTGATCAACAAGGAATTGGTGAACCGTATCTCCACGCTCAAGGGAATCAACAGTCATCTGCTCAAGAAACTCAACGTCGGAATGAAGGCTCTTCACAACGCAATTGCACGAGAGGTGGTGCTCATCGAGACAAATACCCAAGTCTCGTCCGGCTCCTCCTAAACCGCTCGATCCTACAAAGTCTCAAGGAACAACGATTCGGATGTGGCTGAAGAGCATGGATGTGTACTTCACCGTTGTTGCGTCAACAACGACCGGAAGAAAAATGACCTCGCAGTCACGCTTCTACATGACAAAGCATTGAGCTGGTGGTCCGACCTAAAGGCCACCCAACGATAACAGGAGACCAACAGGGCCTCATCAACGACTAACGATGCCTGTCCCGCATCGTCAACCGCAAGCATTCTACCTTTGGATCAGGTCAAGCAACTATGGTAAGACATGGTGACAAGAGCAAGTTATCACCCGTAATGCTTATACGCTTAGGATGGCTAAAGGAAAAATCTGACACTTGGTACAGACTCTAGCCCCTCCATCAACAGTCGAGCTTGACAAAGTTCACGTGGAGTTTCCGCGAAATCATCACCAATGCAGAAATCACCCCCGACAAACTCTGATTTCATTGTAATAACAATGTCTACCCGGACATCTGGCAAGCAATCACCATCTTCGTCATCCCAAACGACTTACCACGGATGATCGCAGTAGCAGATTGGATCGACAGTGCCAACTACACCGCAGGGATCCAGGAAATATACGATTGGCAACCTCCCAACCACAACTGTCGTAGGAACAGAAGAAGCCAGTCGGGGGACTCCTCCACTCCGACGAAAGTGGATGCCATTGACCAAAAAGACACACGCACCTGCTACAACTGTGGAAAATTCGGGCATATCGCTTGTGTCAAGAAAACATATAACATTGATGGGTGAAAGTACACTTGGACACGAGATTTAGTACACACAATTAGTTAGCATGTACTCATACACGTACATCACATGGAGAAGTATGTACAAGGATCCGAATCCACACACCTGACTCACACTAAGTCTGGAAACCATACGCATAGGAGTAGTAGGTGTTGTAGCTGTACAAGCTGAGTAGCGTACCAATTGCTAGAGACAGCACTTGGATGTAGCTTGAGCCACAGGGCATCCACCCTGGATGCCTTCTCATTGAGGAAGCTCAGTGACGATGAGTGGTGTACACTATACAAGGTCCAAGTGCTAGAGGTAGCACTTGGAGATCTGGACAGAAGGGCTTGGAGTGCGTGATGGTCGGTTGCTTGTGATGACAACTGAAGGCATACTGACTAAGTGACTTGATGATACTTTAAGTATTCTTGAGGTAGGTGCCGTATTTGATGCTCCTAGCTGGGAGGCTACAAGGCGTTGCATAGCCTCCTGGGTGGTTGCATAACCACCTGGGTAGTTGCATAACCCTCCAAGCCAGCTCAAGGTCATCTGGGAAGATGAAGGGTCACCAGTTAGCTAAAGGGTCACTGGCAGTTGAAGGGTCACAAGCTACCACTTGGTAGCATTCGTCTCTTGTGAGGATATGAACTTGAAACCTTAAAAAAGTTCCCTGTAGTATTTCAGGCCTTTTTAAGGAGAACCCGGCCAATGAGACTGGTAAATCTCAACACCCCCCCTCTATCACTCGAAGATGGTTGGGTAATTCAATGGTGGAGGATATCGAGGATCTTCATTTTTGGTGGAGATGAGGAGGTTGTGGAGATGGAAGTGGTTGTGGGAAGGCGAGATGGAGGAGGTGAGGAGAGTTGGTCGGGAGGACGAGAGGATGAGGAGGTTTAGAACACCTTGATTGGACATGGTGGAGGATTGTCCCACTAGACAATCACTCCGGAAGGGGTGGAGTTGGGGCTGTGCGGATCTTTGGCATAAGAAGTGTCGACTCTGGAGGAGGAGGGAATTCTTGGAATCTCCATAGAAGAAGAAGCATGACTTATGTCCAAAGTCCGAAATTGTGTAGTGCATGCTGATGGTCGCAAAATTAGGGCCTTGTAGCCTTCAGCAATGTGCGCTAAAAGGTGTGAAGCAAGAGGGGGTGAGAAAACTGGTTGTCCTCCTCTCGCTTTGTAGCTTGAGCGGATACAATGACCCTCATAATATCCATTGGAACTGCGACATTTGTAGTTTCCTCAAAAGATATGAGGGGGGTTACGCGATGGTCGAGTGACAAAGCGACCATCCACGAGCCACCAAGTGGTCGCGAGCCATCCGTCGGTGGACCAGGGCTATGGATCGCGGGAGGCGAGCTCGCAAGCGGTAGCTCGCGGCCGCTGGATCCGCCACCGCTTTTCCGCGGTGGATTGCGCGATCCGACCCGCCGGTTAGATATTCCTAGACCGCATCATGAGCAATTTTGACGACTTTTTCAGACTCACTCACCAGTGATGTTGCCAGAAACCCCCCAAGTAGTCTCTCTGAAGTTGAAACGTCACCAGTTAGGTGGAACACTACCTCAAGTGGTTTTTCTAGGTGCATTTTGGTAGGAGGCAGCTAGGAATTGGTAGCAACCTTCAAACGGCAACCATAGGAGTGCCCCTCCAACTTGTGAGACACCAAGAGACTCAGTACAAGATCACAACTCCACCATAAATGCCAAGAATTGTGGCTTAGTTGTCTTGTCTCCCCACAAAGCCACTTTCAGCTGTGATATCAACTTTTGCATGTTGAACTCCCATAGTGTGGTTTTCTCGTGCTGAAGTCATGTCAGAATGGGGCATCCAATGTCATTCAAGGATTGAGCGAAAAATCCCTCTCATGAGGGGCGTCGTGTTTGCCCACGACTCAAGATTCCAAGTTTGGAGGAGGCGATCCACACGCGTGCTCATCCAACATATGAGTTCGGGATCCCAAATGTAGGGTACGGGTCACTTCAGATGTACATGCAGAGTGTAATGGAGGTGAGTGGTCCTTCTCCACGAAGTGTGGTTTGCCAGATGTAGAGAGCGTATTTTTCTTCGTTGACGCCTTTTGTGAGAAAATCTACTACTTGTCTTTCTCCACAAATGAAGAGCAGATTGACGGTACCGTCAAGGACCTTTGAGCAGATCTAGTGTCCCTTGATGCTAATGTGTTTGGTGAGACCGTTGAACTATGTTGAGTTGGCAAGGTTTATTGTAGAATGATTGACCATGAACAGGGACGCATGTTCCTTTTGCAGAAAACCAACCTCTTTGAGGAGGTTTCATAGATAGGTGATTTCTTGCGTCGCTTTTGTGGCAGTCACATACTTTGTCTCGGTGCTGTTGAGTGTGACGTGAGTCTACATCTTGTTAGACTAAGAGATTGTCGTACCTCTGAGCAGGCAAATGTAGCCCGTAATGTAGCAACGATCATCAAGCTGACCAGCAAAGTCAGCGTCACCATAACACTACAGTTGTAGAGAAGTGTCGGTGTCATAAACAAACTGCAATGCTTTGAAGTATCATAGAGCACGATTCAACTCTTTGCACATTATCTGGGGACGAGTCTTGCTGTAGGAAGCCAGACGTCAGACTTTAAACTATAGACCGGGTCGAATACAGCTTGTTCAGTACATGAGGGATCCGACGTGTAATATATAGGTAGTTTCATCTAGAGGATCTTGATCACTTTCTTGTGGTGGAAATGGTTGGAGTGACTGTGGAGTATTGTAGAAATTTCAGCAATGTCGAAACATTGCACGATTTTCTCGGCATTGTTTTTCTACCCGAGGCTCATGGTCCGTGCTCCGCGATGACAATCGATGTTCATGTCAAGGAAAAAACTCACGTCTGGCATGACTTTGATCTTAACTGCTGCTTCCATTGCCTTTGCTGTTGCTGTTGTAAGGTCTTTGATGTATCCAATGATGAGGATGTTGTTGACATAGATGAGGGCATGGAAGTCTGGTGATAATGTCGATGATTCTTGATGTAGAAAAAAACGGTGGTTATAGGATGAAGTAATGAAGTTGAGGTTGTTGAGGATGGTTTGTAGTTTTTGGTACCAGAAGAGTGGACTTTGTTTAAGCCCGTAAAGGCTTTTGCACGAGCTTGCAAACTCGCGTAGTACCATCGTCATATCCCTCTGGCTGCTTCGAGTACATTATTGTGTCCATCTTGCCATTGAGAAATGCGTTGTTGACGTTGAGCTGTAGAATCTCACAATCATTCACTACTGCGAGGGATAGTATCATTCACGCTTAAGTGCAGCGGCTCCCTGGAGCGTAGGTCTCAAAGAGGTCTTTCCCGTGTATCTGCATGAATCCTTTAGCATTGAGGCGGGCTTTGAACTTTTTGAGGCGACCGTTTGCTTTGGTCTTCACACGGAAGACCCTCTTTACTCCAATAGTCCACTGTCCTGGAAGGCGTTTGACAAGTTCTCATGTCCCCTGCGTGATGAGACTATTATGTTCAGCGTCAAGTGCTTGCTTCCAACTTGTTGCATGAGGACCGGACAGGGATTCAGTGATTTTGGAAGGTTCCAGAGGTAGGTCCTTTATCTTTATCAAAGCGGTGAGTGTGTTGGTAAGAGAACAAGAGTGGAAATTGTCTTCCTCTTGATGGATGGTGCATGTCGTAAAAGATGTTCTTGGTGCTATTAAGTTGTTGTCTGCAAGTTGTTACTACAGGAGGTTTTGGAAGCACCCGAGCTCCGAATTGTGCTGGACGGTGGAAGATTCTTGGAGCCCCCTCCCATTGCTCTGATCCTTGGCCTCCTTGAGCAGAGGAGCCTGTACTCGCTGGTCTCCTTCATCAGGTTGTTTGTCGAGTGCAAGGCAATGGTTTTCATCGTGAATTGTGATGGTTTCTTTTGCCTTCACATTCTAATCAAGTGGTTGTTGCCACTCTACCTCAGTGAGTTCTTGCTTCTCCACCTCTGCTTTTCATGCAAAGCAATTGTCTCTGACTTTCTTGCTTTTGTCTCTGTCCAAGTCTTGTAAGTGATGTTCTCGTAGCAGACGGCATTGCCATTGCTAATGCAGCGGCGGGTTGTGATGTTGTAGAAGATCCATGCCTTTGAATTTTGCTTCGACCGATGTAGATTTCCCATGCGGCCTTGTCATCAAGTTCATGCCACCGTTCTTTAGAAACGTGGTAGAGTGCCATGGAACTGAAAGTGCAAAGGCTACTGGTGTGAGGCCTTCTGTTATGCCAAGCTACGAATGGAGTTGTTCTTTTTGGAAGACTCATTGTTAATAGTCAAATTGTGACCCAAATTGCTTGTTAGAGTGCTACTGGTCACTAAAAATCTTAAAGTTGTGCTGAGAGTAGCATGGCCTTCAGCATCTCCTACAGCGTACAATTATAGCGTTCTTCTATACCATTCTCTTACAAAGTACGGGGTGTCAATTTTTGTTCTTTGATGCCTTGCTCCTTGAGTAGAATGAGAAAGTCGTTGCTTGTGAACTCACCAGTATTGTCTAAGCAGGGAATCTACAGCTTGGTCATGGCTTTTCATTCCACTTATGAGAACCGCTCGCGGAACGTCTCGAGAAAAGCGTCACAGCTGATGAGAGGGTATGGCCAAATGCACTTGGTGGGATCCTCAACAAAGACAGAAAAATACTTGTGTCCAGTTGAGGATTTGGTGAAGGGTCCACAAATGTCCATGTGGACCAGGTGTAGCTTGCCTGAAACATCATTTTTTCTTGCTGGAGGGAAGGGTTGGCGTGCTAATTTTGACTTGACACAAGGTCCACATGGGTGACCTTGATCCTCGTTGATGATGGTAAGGCCATTGACAAGGTTGTTGGAAGTAGTAGTTGGAGCTGATGATCGTTGAGGTGGCCAGCGTTCCGGTGCTGTGGACTTTCGTGGTGAAAGGCTAACAACCATTGCGATTGACTATTGGAGATGATGAGGGTAAAGCTGAAGCTTGATCATGCAATTGCTCTATAATTCTCCTTGTGCAATGAGCTCTCTTATGACCGTGCTTACATAGAGCTGCATATCTTTTGTGGTGAAGCGTAGTTCTTTCATCATCAATTTACCCATGGAGATGGGGTTTGCGGAGATGCAAGGGACATAAAGCACATCATTGATGGTGACGTCCATGTTTTTGTGAGCACGAACTTTGAGATCTTCGATGTCGTTGATAGGCAGTTCTGCCATGTTCCCCACCATGACTAAAGATTTTTTTGGGTATGGTCTGAGGTTGTGTAGGTTGCTAGCGTTGTAGGTGATGTGTTTATTGCTTCTGCTATCCAAGTAGAAGATATCTGAGTATCGTAGAAGCTACTTGTTTTCAACTGCATAAAGGTTTGCGAAGCAGAAGAAGCCATACTTATATCCTACTTCATCTTCTACCTCCTTAGTGTTAGTGGGATTGTCTTCATCCTTCTGCTCCTCTGTCTGCTGCTCTCCTTGCTGATGACTTGGAGAGCTTGTTGTTGTTTGGTTGGTGCACCTTGTTGCGATAGTATAGGCCTTAATGGTCTGATTTTGTCTCTTTCCTACTAATGTCGTTGTCGCATCCAGCAATCTTTCTCAATGTTTCCCTTTCTGCTATAGTACTTGCACATGATTGCAGGACGTTGCCCAGAGATTTGGGGGTTGGAGATGAGGGATGCAGTATCTGGTGACATTCGCTAGGGGATTGATGATGACATCCTTCTCTGGCTCGGGGTGCACAATGGTGAAATGATGGCGACGAGCTATTCGTGGAGAACAAAATGTCCTATGGTTGTGAGGAAATCTTGGATTCACGGTGAGCAAGGTTAAAGAGTACTTTCTCATGGTGTTGTTCCAGGTGCTTGTCACGTTGCTTTTGAAGTAGCATAATGCAGACAAAGATTTTACTGAGGAGGTGAGGTTGTGTGTAGCCAAGAATGCGGTTGACATCTCTCCATTTGTCGGCAAGGCCATTCATGATGTACGATACAAGGAGGGCTTCTGGAAGTGGTGAGTCTGTGGCAGCGAGCTGGTCACGGATATCCTTTGCTCAGATAATGTAGAATTAGATGTTGCCATTGAACTAGCTCGCGTGGATATGAGAGATTTCAAGAAGGAGGTAAGATTTTTGGGTGGAGTCGTTGGCCTGGTACTACTGCTTGAGGAACTACCATGCTTAGTAGGTAGGTTCATTTGTGTCTTTGTACATCAGAGAGCTTGTTGGATAGGTGGAACCACGCTTTTGAGGAGGAATGAGTATGCCATGAAGCTGTAGTAGTTGAATTGTTCGAGGAAATCTGGTGGGGTGTTGGGTGCTGGGGGTCTACATTGCCTGTTGAAGAAGTGCCACAACTTGTGTGGACGGGTTGCTGCTTCAAAGTTGAATGCCTAGTGGGAGAAGTCTTCACTGTTGAACTTCTTTGTGCTGGTTTTGTCTGCTTCCTGGGTGTTCGAGATGGCTGGCATGCTCACTAGGTCTGGAGAATACACAGTCGGAGGCAAGAGTTGTATCCTCTAGCAACTACAAACGTGTTGACTAATGCAGGCTCAGCTGCTAGAGGATGGACTGTTGAATGATGAACTGTTGCAAGATGAGCCGCTGGAATTGGGGTTTGGTGGAGATGTTGCTTGTACTTACTGTTGCATCAGGGTATTGATGCGAGTTTGAGCCTCTTCCTATAGCTGAGAGACCATCTGGTTTGCCCGTTGCCTAGTTACATTCAGGTTCTCTTCGACTTGTTGACGTCACAGACTCTAATGCTCTCTGTGCATGTCTGCTTCCTGCATCTAACGGTTGAACTAGTTTTGAAGTTGGGTAGTGTGAGCCTAAAACTTTTGGCAGAGTAGGTTCATTTGCTTGGCATACAATGTGGCGAGTGTAGAAATTTCTGCCTACTGCTGCTCTTGACCATGTTGCATTCCTTGCATGAATGCCGGCTACTCTAGGCAGTAAAAGTCCTCCACCTTTTCCATGGTGCTTGCGTTTCTTGTGTCTGTTCATGGTCACACGCCATCACTCTCCTCTGATACCATGTCAAGGAAAATGGAACATTGATGGATGATAGTACACTTGGACACAAGATTTAGCACACACAATTAGTTACCTTATACTCATATACATACATCACATGGAGAAGCATGTACAAGGATCCGAATCCAAACAAGTGACTCACACTAAGTCTGGAAACCATATGCATAGAAGTAGTAGGTGTTGTAGTCGTACAAGCTGAGTTGCGCACCAAGTAATGGAAACAAGACTTTATATGTAGCTTGAGCCACTGGGCGTCCACCCTGGATGCCTTCTCAGTGAGGAAACTCAATGATGATGTGTGTTTTACGCTGTACAAGGTCCAAGTGCTGGAGGCAGCACTTGGAGATCTGGACGGAAGGGCTTGGAGTGCCTGATGGTCGGCTTCTTGATGATGACAACTGAAGGCACACTGACTGAGTGACTTGATGGTCCTTTAAGTAGTATTGAGGCAAGTCCCCCATTGGATGCTCCTAACTGGGAGGCTACAAGGCATTGCACAACATCCTATGTGGTTGCATAACTACGTGGGTGGTTGCATAACCACCTGGGTGGTTGCATAACCACCTGGGTAGTTGCATAACCCTCTAGGCCAGCTCAAGGGCATCTAGAAAGATGAAGGGTCACCAGGAAGCTAAAGGGCCACTGGCAGCTGAAGGGTCACAAGCTGCCACTGAGTAGCATTTATCTCTTGTGAGGATATGAACTTGAAACCTCAGAAAGTTTATTCTATGGTGTTAGGCCTTTTTAAGGAGAACAAGACTGCTGAGAATGGTACATCGCAACAACTCAGAACTACCGAAGCAAGCTGCAGGTCAAAAAGGGAGGGAAGTCGCACGAAAATGAGTCAGGAAACGACAAAGGGGAGGAGTGAAAGGCACAATTCAAATCCAAAAGGAGCAATCTGCGCCAAACGATCGCCCATCTGAACGTCTCATGATGCCGCAGGGGGGTTTTGAGATTGCTCAGTTGGACGAGGAACACGAGGAAGACCAATGGGCGATACTACTAAAAGTGCGGTTACGAGATGCGTGGAATCGTACTGGCACTTTTGGATGGAGGGGCCTCTCACAATTTTACAAGCAATGACATGCTTCAAAAGCTAGGTTTACAGACTGTATGAGGGATGTTTGAAGGAGAACCCGTGGACGGAAGATTGCAGATGCGGAGACTTCGAGAACAAAAATGAATGCAAGTGAAAGAATTGCGGGATGTAAGGGTCTGGCGGTCATGTCCAATGTTTGATCGCAAAATCATTCCCTAATGCAGTTTCCTATACCAGAATAATCCGCAGATTGAATAGAATAGTGGCAACATCTATGTGGAGATCAATAGTGCCAAGCGACAACTTCTACGCATGGGGCAAAAGATGACAATGGAAGCAACAGCGATGGAAGCAGCACAGGAAATCGCAGCGATCGAGAAGCGACAGCCTATGTAGCTGTGTAGCAAAAGTAGCAGGAGCTGAAGCATCAGCCTAATTGGCCTCATCGGCATCAACAAAGTCCGCGATGGTTCTCCAGGAGTTCACACATCTCATCCGAGAGTTTGCGGACGCCTTCCCCGGCAAACTACCAAAACCCTTGCCACCTCAACGCAACAATGAACATCGCATCAAACTAAAACCGGGAACCCAACCCACAGTTCAAGGAGCCTATTGGATAAGCAAGCATGAGCTGACTGAGCTCAGTCAACCATTCATCCGTCCATCCACGTCACCATGCGTCACACAAAAACTGTTCATGAAAAGGAAAGATTCCAAGATGCAGATGTGCATGGACTAGTGGACATTGAAAGACGCTACCATCAAGTACTGCTACACTCCTCCCCGTGCCGAAGAACTTTTTGACCAACTCCGAGGAGCTCAAACTTTCACAAAACAATGACCTATGCAACGGCTATCACTGGATCTGAGTGGCAGACGCCGACATCAAGAAGATGGCATTCCATACATGCTATGGACATTTTGAGTTCATGGTCATGCCATTTGGACTCACACATGCCCCAGCAACATTCATGATCACGATGGACATCTCCAAGGATCACGATGGACATCTCCAAAAGGTTCTCAGAGTTTTCCAAAGAGAGATTCTTCTGAAAACTCTTGAAGTGGGACTCCGGTTGCTGTTCAATCGAGTTTTTGGGTCACGTCATCAATGATGGAAAATTTACCATGGATCCAAAAAAGGTGGCAGCACTCGTTGATTGACCGACGTCGACCAACATCTGAGATGTTCAAGTTTTCTTTGGCTTCCATAACTACTACAAGCATTTTGTATGGTATTGAAATCAAGTGTGAGCGCCTCTCTCCGACCTCGCTTTGACTTTGGTGTCAGCCTTACGAATTGCCAATCTAACGATCGACTATGTCATGGCTACGAACGCCTCCAATCGAGCCATTGGCACGGTCCTCGTGCATGATCACGGCAATGGAGAGCAACCGGTTGTAAACATGTTGCGAAAGCTATGAGGACCGGAAAAAACCAAGTCATACACAAGAGAGAGATCCCGGTAGTCTTACATGCATTTAAGACATGGTGGTGCTATCTCGAATGCCGCCGATGCGTTGTATGCACTGACCATTAACCTCTAAAACATCTGGAAACTCAACCAAGCCTCAGTGGACGTCAAACCCGATTGATGGAGTTTCTTGAATCTGGGTTCGACTTTGACAACGAATACTGGCCTCGCAAGAACAACCCTGCCAATGCGCTTAGCCGTTGACCAGAATTAATGGCTGAGGTAGTTACATTTCATCTTCAGCAAGATCCGTATCTCAAGAAATTATTAACATGTGGCTACAACCAGCATGGCGGATACGAAAACTCCGAGTTTTGGTACAAGGCACCCTATTAGCGGCGTCAATTCACTTTCCACATGGTCATACCTCCAAACAACAAACTCCGCCGCACGGTGCTGGAGGAGTGCAACATCGCCGGTCCAGGTGGATGTTTTGGAGAGGACAAGATGCTGAATTTTTTTGCGAAACACTACTGGAGGGACGAGATTCCAACGGATGTGGCCAACTTCTGCAAATCATGTGGCACGTGTCAGCCACAAAAATCCCATTGTATGTGGCCAACCGGACTTCTACAACCGCTCCCCATTCCGACAGAACCATGGACCGACATCTCCATAGACTTCGTCACTGGACTACCGGTCACACCCAAAAAGCATAACTCAATCCTCGTGCTTGTCGACAGGTTTTCCAAAATGTCCCACTTGTTTCTCACAACGACCACCATCACCACCACAGGCAGAACATGTTTGTTTTGAAACAACATTGTATGGCTACATGGTGTGCCGAGAACCATCACATGACACAGAGACAGTTGAATCACCTGTAGTTCTTAGCACAAACTAATTACTCACTACGGTAGTCAGATCCAGCTTTCCACACCGTTCCACCCTCAAACCGATGGCCAAACAGAGCAGACCAATCAGACACTCAAACAACTTCTCTGAACCCTATGCAAGCCACACAGAATGGATTAGGCGGCCAAATTCTGACTGCCAAAATTGCATGTAAGTCAGCGACTTCTATCGCAATAGGTAAAACTCCATTCAAAGTATTGCAAGGCAAACTTCTCGCCACACCAACCAGACTTCACAGCTAGAGCAACAAACCCACGGTCCACATCCAATACCGCAACTTCTCCACTATCTAGGACAAAACACAAAAGATGCTTGCAAAGACATAAGCAGCAACAAAGAGAGTAGCCGACCGACATTGTACCAACGTCGTGTTTGCCGGTGGCGACAAAATCCTCCTCAGTTTGGCAAACATCCGACTCCTTGGAGCCGACTGTTTGAAAATCAAACCCTGATGGTTGAGACTGTTTGAGATCAAGCGCATGCAAACCCTCGTGGTTGCATGAATCAAACTTCCTGACACAATGCAAGTTCATCCGGTGTTCCACATCAGCAGACTCAAGCACTACCGGGTTCCCCAACGCAAGCTTCCCCGGCAGAGATGAGCCTCCTCCTCCCCCTGTACAAGTGGAAAAGGACATAGAGTACATCATTGAGGAAGTCCTCGGCCATCGACAATGTGGCAAGACGACAGAATATCTTGTTAAGTGGCACGGCTACAACTTTGTGCACAACAACTGGGAACCCTACATCAACCTCCATGACGTAGATCATCTGATCGATCAGTATAATTGCCGTCACCAGGCTATATTTGTACACGCATCGGGACATCGTAGCTAAAAGGGAAGAAGTGTTACATACCAGACGTACATGAGTCCATTAACCTTCCAAGTGGGCATTTATGTCGTTACACAAATAGCCCACCGCGCGTCAAGACTGTGATTTCCCCTCTGACGGTCGAGGGCAATTTGGCCACCTGCCCTCGCCCTCCAACGTTTCCTTCCCGTACGTTCTCACAACTTCGACCACTTTTGAGAATCATCGACAGAATTGACACAAATTTTGCTTTACTTCTCAATGCATTAAAATTGATTTATCAGGATTTGTAAAGATGCATCTCGCATCTTCGGCGTCGATCTTTGAAGCCCTTCGATTCCTCAGCGGAGCTTCTCAATCCGACCACTCATGACGCGACTCCACAAGATTCACTTGACGATCGACCTATTGACTCTAACATAACCACATTTGGAACTCAAAACTTGTATACATGTGTTCATTCATTGCGACACTTGTCAATGAAATACACTTATTGCTAATTTCAAATTGCTCAAGTGTCCCAAATTCTCAAACTGTATTCTACCTTGGAACTCATACGTGTTAACCATCCACGTTCCGTTCGGCATAACACACAAGTGTGCGACGTTGAGGAACCTTGGGTAATGACTTGGAAGTTACCAAGAAAAACACTCTTTGAGGAACTGGGACAGATCGGTTATTTCTAATTTGTAGGGAGTGCACATTGAGAACAATTTTCAACATTTGGAAGTAGGTTCTTGGGCGCTGGAACTCAATGGCGCATGGAACGCTATGTCGCGAGTGGCTGCTTCAAGAAACTCTATGTTGTCATGTGAGATGTCTTGGTCAGTCTATACAGCTTAAAATTACCACTCGACCATTATCGTGCAGACCTTTATAACATCATAGCAGACGTCCCTGATGCAGACCCAGCTGGTACCATAGCACTGCTGGGTGGTGACCCCATCCACCAGGAGCTGCAAGACATCTGCCACAACGTCCGAGTTTCCTGTGAGGATGCTCTACAGTTTTATTGTTGTTGCTAGACTTTTCTCAATGAAACTGCCTGCTGCATGGTCCTCTTTCAGACCATTTCACATTGTACGAGTTGTGGTTTGGCCCTCATGCCAATCTCCGTCCGCTCACATCTCTGGGTTGAAGGTAATCCTGCTGGACTAGACAGAGGAAGCAGACTAGTACAAGAGGAGCATGGGGTGAAGAAACGCCATGGTTACTTGATGGGAGTCAAAGATTTCAAGAGCAAGAGTCAATGAGTAACACGCCACAAAGGTGTTGTAGGTGGGGTAGTGAGCGAGCTAGCGGCAAGCTCGCTCTAGCTAGTTACCCTTGATTTTAAGGAATTCGAGCCACTCACCCCCATGATTGGGAAAACCCTGTCAAGCATGTCACTGGCTAAAGACCTGACGAGAATCTGGTTTGGGTGAGCACCCGGCTCAATCTACGTTGATAAGCACGTGGCACAAGAGCACCCTCATGAGGCTCTATGGCCACTTGATCCTACAAGTGGTCCATCATGCAAATATGTCACCACGATGCAATGGCCAGCAGGGCCATCTCTCTCCGGTCAGTCACCTCCACCATGAGGTGAGTGTGCAACAAGGCCAGAGGTCACCGTATGGCATTCAAACAGAACCAACACTCCCTCATGACCCATAGTCAAAACGCACTCAGGCACTCACAATCACAACACCGATGTCAGAAGAAGTGACATAAGAGAGGACTAAACGGTTGCCTTGAAGACATTGTTGCTAAGTGCCTTTGTGAGGAAGCCATCTCGTTGCTGTCGGGTGTCAACCCACACAATCTGAAAATCGCCTGTAGCCACACGTTCACACAAAAAACAGTGTTCCTTATTGCTGTTAAGTGCCATTATCCTTCTCTTGCGTACAGGCTGTTCTATGAAACAAGACCTATATCAGGCCTTGCTTTTGCTGTTTTCTAGGACTCAATTAGATCTAGGTTATTCTGGCCTCATATGGCTGATGCTAGGACTTCGCGACCATTGCCACTTTTGTTTTGAACAGCGGGGGAATTTTCCCTCAAGCTGGCGAGCTTTGCCGACAGGAGGGACGCGATTAGCGCGTCTCACCCCTAAGAGTAAGCTCGCTTGTTACTCACTAACTTGTTCTTTTTTGAAAACTACACCTCCAGCTAGGGTTTGACCTCGCAGGCTCCGTACTCCATGAAATGTAGTGCCATTGGTCTCATTGGATTCGTAAATCATCTCTCACGAGTCCGTCCCTCTCCCTTCCTTTGACATCGCTGGCGCTGTGGGAGGGGGGAGGGGGGGAGACAAAGTCCGTCCCTCTCCTCCCCTTCAGTTCCATGGATGATGAGGGAGGGGACGCCCCCTCGTCCTTGGCAAGGGGGGAGAGGAGATCCCTCCTCTCCATCTCCTCAGGCAACAGCACCCCATTTGGCGTGTCGGGCTTGTGGGTGCTCGCTCGCTCACTCGTCGGGCTTGTCGGGTACATCGGGGCCATTATGCTCCGAACCCCCCTCGTTTATTCTTCAGTCAGCTCATTTCAGCTCTCCCCTCATACAAGCTCTTGGCTCTCAGGTCAATGCTCTCGAGGGCTCGATCTCCCATCTCTCTACCATCTCGCTCTCTTTGTTGATCGGGCGGCATTTGGACAAACTGGTCCAAACTTTTTTTCTTGTTGTAATCACTGGATCGACGGGCTATGGTAACTTCGACAAACATTGAATGGCCACATGAACCCAAAAAATATGGATACGCGAAAGCTATGGCTTTGATGCCAATGTCATGGACATGGTCAATCTTGCGACGAAGTGTACAACTAAATCGTAGGCAGTCAGAATGGTGATGAAAGGAGAGTGGGCCAATGGTCGTCCGAGCCATTTTGGCTGAGACAAACCGTGCCATAAACGGGCGTAATCGTCATAGGGCATTATTGTAAAAATGCAACCTAATCCTTCTCATTCCATATGGCATTGCCACGCTGAAAACAGGACCTGGGCAAAGTTCTAGGAGTGGAGGAGGAGTGACGCGATGGATGTTCCATCGCGGTACTCCTTTCGCCTCAAATCTGGCCAATGGTTGTCTTCTGGGCTAGAGTCAAACTAGACTCTAGCCCATACATGTTTTCAGGCTTTCGCTTCTCGAAATTTAACCCTCGAGTACCCAAAGTACCTTATAACTATTTAGCAACCATTTTTAGCCATAAAGTGGTTCGTACGCTACAACATCTTGATCTGATTATGGATCCTACTGCGCAATATCAGAGCACGAAGCCAGAGTATTCATCACACCGACTAACAACAATGTTGTTGGCTTCTAGCATTGATAGTTGCACCACTCAACTACTTCCATTCAAGTTTGACACTTGTGTTGCATGGCTGTGGTAGGGGTGCAGATTTGGCATGCATATCCTAAATTCTATATGGATTGTGAGGGGGAGATATTGTGTTTGAAAAGTGGTACCAAAAGGTTTATAAACATGGCCATGTGGTCAATGTAGATGTGAGAGAGTTGGTGTAGATTGATTCGGTATGGAGTAAGAAACGAGCTAGGATATTACTCATAGTTACCCAAAAAGTGCATGGTGATGCATACATTGCTTAGGGTACAGGATCTTCCTCACGAGGTTGAATGCTTGGGCCTGAGATCTGACATTGTCCTTGGCAAGTCCATGTGGCGTGGCTTGTTTCCTTGTTAATAGAAGAGAACCTTAGAGCAACAACACATGCAAGCAACCTCGCCGTATAACTTTCATGCAACGTGCAAACCATTGTGATCAAGCCCATTTCTCTCGAGCATGTTTCCCATGTTGTCTACACTTGCTTTAGGGTCATGTCACTTGATTAATGGGTCAATTCTCATCCTCCAAAATTTCAGAGAAAGAAAGCATTAATAAAGTAGCTACTTGCACGACAGTTTAAATTTGAGAAAAACATTACTTTTTACTCCTGTATGTAGCTTCTTGGCATGTCATGTGTCAACATTATCCTACACGTTCTTCTAGGGTTCCCATTTATCGTGCTCTTTGCCATGTATCTACTACTTGTTGATGTTGAAAAATTGCCCCTCCGCATGCCCAAGCGCGGGACCAGGAGGTGCTCACGAGCCGCCAGAAGGAAGGAACTCCGCGTCGGTGGATCTGGCAACTCGATGATTGCTTGGATCCTAAAATGGATGATTGCCCCATAAAATTGGCAAGTCGCTGAATCCGGTTGTAAGTTGTTTTGCCAGAATTGGACAAGTATCGAGGGAGTTATGGACTTCAAAATTTGGGGTGTGCGGAGCGGCTCTGAAAGCTGGCTGCGACTCGAAATCCGGTGGATAATCGACCGGATTGAGTAACAAAAACACCATCTAGAGAAATCGCTCTAGAAGGCCTGACGAGGCGTCCGGTGGATGATCCACCTGATCCGGCAGATCATCCACCGGATCCTGTAGTGTAGGTTGTTACTGAGGGACTTAGCCAAAATCCTGGCTCGGCGTCCGAAACTCAGTAGTACGTTTTGTTACTCGGGGACTTCGTCAAAATTCTGACTACATGTCCACGGACAGGTCTCAAACCTCGTCACACCCCATCACCAAACACGACCCAAAAGCAGGGAAGGTGTGTGGAAACAGTGCAGGGGACCCATACATCACGTGCAATGGGATATGCGCCTCACAAAAGACGCTTCGCATGTGAAAGAAGGCACCACGGCGTGTGTCGGCATCAGGCCTCTGTGGTGGGTGAGACCTGCGCTTCGACAAGCATAACTTGGGCTACGCTTGGCCGAATTGTGCATAGTTTGGTGCACTGGAAAGCTCATGACTATATCTATAGATGTTGTGATCATGTCCATGTACAAAAACTAATGCAAAATCATCTTATTCCCTTCACAAAAGTGACTGTCTCTAAAAGCCTGCTCACATAGTGCGAGGCGACCAGAAAGCTCACGCTCACTCTCAGATTTGCCCAAAACAGAAGACGTAAACCAGTGAGTCTATCAGATCAATGCTAAGACCGCATCTCGCGGATCCCTCCTGACAAAAGGGTTATGGGCCCACCGGCTTGAACGCCTCCAACGTTCATGTCTTCCGCAACGCACGGGATCGTCATCTTGGACGTCGCCGTGAAGTTTTGAGAACTTGTCAGAGTAGCAGCTGCGCACATGGCGTAGAAGGGGACGTAGACCATTCAGAAGTATGCGGGCGGCCCAAACTTTGCGCTATGGTGGTGGCAGTTTGAGTTGCACCTCTCGCATAAGGGGTTGCTGGACATCATGTTGGGAAAGGAGGTGCTCGTAGAGGCGATTGTTGCAGACGCGGAGAAGCAGGCCTTCAAAAAGAAGAACACAGAGGCGCTCATGCTCCTGGTGTCCGGGACAGCCGAGTCGTAGTGGGGCTACTTCCAAGGATACAAGCTAGCAGCCGAAGCTTGGTAAAAGCTCTGCGCCATCCACCAATCCAAGTCGCTCGCGGACAAAATCTTCGCAATGAAGCGGCTCCTCATGGTGAGAATCGAGGAGGGAGATGATGTCATCTCCACCATGCAGCAGATCGAGTCACTCACCTCGCAATGCAATGACGTCGGGTGGAAGATCAACACGCAGCTGTAGGTGATGGTTCTCCTCATGGCCCTACCTGAGAGTTGGGGTCCACTCATCACCGTCCTTGGAGGATGGTCGGAGGACAAACTCACCTATGGCGTGGTTGCAGAGTACATCCGCAACAAGGCGTAGTGACGGAGCTGCGGGGAGTCCTCGTCTTCCTTATCGGCCCTCGTCACCAAAACGCGTGGTGGTAGAAGCGGGGGCAAAGGAAGTGGCGGAATGGGCGGCGGCAAGAAGGGCGCCAAGAAAGGTGCGTGCCGCAACTGCGGCAAGGAGGGCCATTGGGCCCGTGAGTGCTCAAAGGAGGAAAAGACTGGCGCCAAAAATAGCAAGGGCAGGTCGCTCCTCAACAGCAACAAGAACCACTTCCTCAAGAAGGCCAACAGGCGGTGCCTGGATTCCAGGGCCGAGGAGCACACCCAAGTCAAGAAGGTGGGGTTCGTCACCTACGAGAAGTCCTCCAAGTCAATGGTGGTCACAAACGACAAAGTTGAGCCGGCGGCCGGCAAAGGCGACGTGGAGGTGGAAGTTGTGGTGGGCAGTAAGAAGGAGCTGTGCACAATCTGTGATGTGCAGCACGTCCCCAGCCTGGCTGAAATTTTGAGTGCTTGCTGCTTGACGCACAAGGGGTATGAGGTGCTCTTCCGCAGGAAAGGCGCAGTGGTGCGCATCGACGGCGACAACGAGGTCGTGTTGGAGGAAAAGCGCGAGGGCGGTCTCTAAATCGTGGAGACCAAGGTGGTCCTCGCGGTATTCAACGCAATAGATTCGTAGGAACGCTTCGTCAACATGGCGAAGGGAGGAAGCGCTAATCTGGAGCTCAGGCACTGACAATTGGGGCATTCGGCGTCCGCAACCGTTAAGGAGATGGCGAAGCGCGACATGGTGCGTGGCCTCGTCATCAACGGTGCAGCAGACTTAGCAGCAAATACAGCATTGCAAAAAAACTACGAGCCTTGTATTTTGGGCAAGGCGCGGCGCAAGCCGGTCAACAAGAACGAGGCTCGCACAAAGGACCTGCTCGAGGTCGTGCACAGCAACGTGTGTGGACCATTCAAAACGCCGTCAAACAGCGGCCTGAGATACTTCTTCACCTTCATTGATGACTGCAGCAGAAAACTCTATGTGTACTGCATGAAGCGAAAAGGCGAGGTCCTCGACCGCCTGAAGGAGTATGTCATAGCGGTGGAGAGGCAGACTAGCTGGAAGGTCAGAGCGCTACGCAGCGACAATGGCGGAGAGTACGTGGGCTGCAGCGGGTGGATGAAGCAGCAGTGCATAAAGTGGGATCCCACTATGCCATACTTGCCACAATGGAATGGAGTGGCCGAGCAGGAGAACCAGACGCTGCTAAACATGGTGCGAACCATGCTTGTGGATGCGGGGTTGCCACAAGGATTCTGGGCAGAGGCTGTGCGTACAACGAGCTACACCATCAACCTCAACCCAACAGCTGTGCTGAAGGGTAAGGGCAGTTGGAAGACGCCGCAGGAGGTTTGGAGCGGGCGCAAGCTAAACGTGGCGTACCTGAAGGTGTTTGGGTGCAAGGCACACACGATGGTGCATGCGGCGCAACGACGCGACAACAAGCTGGAACCAGGCGCAAAGCCGTGCTTGTTCCTTGGCTACGAGAGCACAAAAAAAGTGTTCCGGCTCTGGGACCCACACGCGCAAGAGATCATCCGCAGTCGTGACGTCGAGTTTGACGAGCAGCAGAACTTTAGTAGCAGCAGCAATGACATGAGCGTCGAGAACACTCCAAAACAGGGGGAGTGGTTACAGCTCCTTGTCTACGAGGAGGACCCGGCGGACGCGGAGGTCGATGATGCAGCGTCGGAGCGCGGTGGTGCAGCAGCCAACGCAGAGGAATCTAACGACAATTTAGCTGGGCTGGAGATCCGGCGTAATGATTTGTCGAAGGAGGCACCGCGGGTGTCGAAGCTTGCACTCCCGGCAGGGTTCGCATGGGGCGTCGGAGAAAAATCTTCCGGACGCGCTGCCCGTCAGGTTGATGGTTCACCGGAGCAGGAGGGATCCTCGGGGAGCCCTCTGGTTGATGATTCACCAGAGCGGGCAGAGTCGGAAGGATCGTAGTAGAGCGACAAGATGCCACCAAAACTGCCGCGCCGCAGCGGGAGGCAGCGGAGAGCGGGGAAGCGTTTCGACGCAGGCAACGGTCGATGGATCGGCATGACGCAGTGCATGCTGGCTGCATCACCGGAGCCGATGACCGTGCAAGAGACGCTTGCGCGGCCCGAGGGGGAGCAATGGGATGCCGCCATCAAGTTGGAGTTGGCGTCCATTGTTGAAAACGACACGTGGCAACTGGTTGACAGGCGGAAAGACGCCAAGGTCATCAGCTCTAAGTGGTTCTTCAAGACCAAGTTCACAAAGGAAGGTGTGGTTGACAAGTACAACGCGCGGCTCATGGCGAAGGGGTATGCACAACGTAAGGGTAAGCACTACGATGAAATGTTCACCTCCATCTCCAAGTTCACAAGCATCCGGGTGATCCTTACGATGGTAGCCGCGAAGGACATGGAGCTCCACCAAATGGATGTAAAGACGGCCTTCCTCAACGGCATCATCGACAAAGAAATCTACATGGAGGTGCCAGAGGGGGTGGAGGCATCGGAGGGCAAGGTGTGCAAGCTATGGAAGTCCTTGTACGGGCTAAAACAATTGCCCTGGTGCTGGTACCAACAGATAGACAGCTTCATGGCACAACATCGCTTCAAGTGTTGTGAGGCAGATCACAGCGTGTACGTGCGGCGTAGCAAGAAGCTCCATCACATTGTCACACTCTACGTGGATGATCTGATCTTGTGCTCCTCAGACCTAACGAGCCTACAGCAGCTGAAATAGTAGCTGAGCAGCAGGTTCCAGATGTCGGACATGGGGGAGCTCAAGTTCTACCTCGGGGTGAGCATTTCGCGGAGCCGAAGGGTGCGCACGCTTGAGCTGGGGCAGGCCAAAAACGTGGCCGAAGTGCCGAAGCGGTACGGCATGGAGGACTGCAAACCAGTGTCCAGTCCGGTCTCCACGACTTGTGAATAAAGTGCGGCAATGTTGCCGCAAACAAAAGAAGAGCGGGAGGATATGGCAGGGGTGCCCTACCAATCGGCGGTGGGCAGCCTCATGTACGCCATGGTGGCGACTCGACTAGACCTGGCCTACGCAATGGGCCAAGTGAGCAGGTACATGGTGGATCCAGGGCCACTACACTGGCAAGCGGTCAAGCACATCCTCCGCTACCTGCAGGCAACGCCGTACATACGCCTGAGGTTCAAAGGCAAGGGGCGGGCGGACCCCTTGCATCTGGTGTGCTACATGGATGCGGACTACGCTGGAGATGTGGACAAGCGGAAGTCCACATCCGGCTACGTGTTCTTCCTTGCTAGTTCAGCGGTCTCGTGGTGCAGTAGGAAGCAGGAGTACATTGCCACCTCCACAATTGAAGCTGAGTACATCGCGCTGGCCGAGGCGGTCAAGGAGGCGGTGTGGCTCCGCAGGTTGCTGGGGGAGGTGGGCGTGCCGCAGCTGGAGCCTACGGTGGTGTAGGAGGACAACACCAGCTCCATCTTGCTGACCAACAATCCGACACAACACAGGAGGATGAAGCACATCAACGTGTGTTACCACTACGCATGGGACATGCTCGAGAAGGGGCAGGTGATGCTGCAGTATTGCAGCACGTACAACATGCTTGCGGATTGCTTGACCAAAGCGCAACCCGCAGACCGGAACGCAATAAGCGTGGCCGGGCTTGGGATGACCAGCTATGATGGGCTGGAGGGCACGGCGGAAGATGAGTGAGAGCAAGCAGGAGCAGCGGGCATGGCAGGTGCAAGAGGGAGAATATTGAAAAAAGACCCCTTCGCATGTCCAAGCGCGGTGCCGGGGGGTGCTGACGAGCCGCCAGAAAGAAGGAACTCCGCGCCGGCGGATCTGGCAATTTGATGATTGCCCAGATCCTAAAATAGATGATTGCACCAAAACATTGACGAGTTGCTAAATCCGGTGGAAGTTGTTTCACCAGATTTGGACAAATATCGAGGGAGTTATGGTCTCCGAAAGTTGGGGTGTGCGCAGCGACTCTGGGAGCCGGCCGTGACTCAAAATCCGATGGATAATCGACCGGATTAAGTAACAAAAAAACCATCTGGAGAAATTGCTCCGGAAGACCTGCCGAGGCGTCCGGTGGATGATCCACCTTATCCGGCGGATCATCCACCGGATCCTGTAGTGCAGGTTGTATATGAGGGACTTAACCAAAATCCTGGCTCGGCGTCCAAAACTCAGTAGTACGTTTTGTTACTCGGGGACTACAAGTCCACGGACAGGTTTCGAACCTCGTCACACCCCATCACCAAAATCGACCCAAAAGCAGGGAAGGTGCGTGGAAACAGTGCAGGGGACCACGTGAAATGGGATGTGTGCCTCACAAAAGGCACTTCGCACATGAAGGAAGGCGCCACGGTGTGTGTCGGCGTCAGGCCTCTGTGGTGGGTGAGACCTGCGCTTCAGAAAGCGTAACTTGGACTATGCTTGGCCAAATTGCGCGTGGTTTGGTGCACTGGAAAGCTCATGAATAGACCTATAAATGTTGTGATCATGTCTATGTAAAAAAGCTAATTCAAAATCACGTTATTCCCTTCACAAAAGTGACTATATCTAAAAGCCTGCTCACATAGCGTGAGGCAACCAGAAAGCTCACGCTCTGTCTCAGATTCGCCCAAAATAGAAGACGTAAACCAGTAGAATCTATCAGACCAATGCCAGGACCACATCCCGCGGATCCCTCCTGACAGTTGATTCTATCAATGAACATTTTCTTGTTCATTGAAAAAGCATGGCTTCAAAAGAAGTAAAGGTGACCACGACAGAGGTCAGTGGTGATTTTATTGCAAGAATAACATAGTTATTCATCCTTTTTCCTCTCCGTCAAAGTTTGTGAGAAGAAATGGCACATTCTCACAAGGAGGGCATGGATGGCACATGTGATCAACAAACTAAACTATGTCATGCCGACAATTCTCTCTGCCAATACTAGGAAAATTGTCCATTGTGCTTGGATTCAAAGAAACAAGGAGCATTGCCCAAATATTGCCACAACTTTACCCACTGACTAGCTAATAACACTTTTATGCTAAACACATAGCATCCATCCAATGCACAAATGTCCAATGCCTCTGACCTAGTCTCCCAAAGATCTCCAATATACGGAACTACAGAAGACGCTCCAGCATCATTGCCAACACCAAGTAGCTCTTCATCACCTTCACATCCTCCACTCGCACCACCACCCAACCCAAGCCCATCTCTTTTTGAAAGCGAGGATCTTTGGTCATGCAATCCCGTAGCCAAGCCTCCCAGTTTCAATCCAGGTCTCACCATCAATACTCATAATCAAGTGGATGATACGATCATATTTTCTCGCTTCAATCCTATTGGCTACAAGTGGGCCATTCCAGCCCTTCCCTCTAACTGTGGCCCTTTATGACAGAGTGTACCGGCTCAGGCATGATTTGTTAAGACTTTCTCTAACCCCAAATCCTTGTACTTGTATACATGTTGGATAATACATACTACTTGTGAATTCCTCTTGCTTTTTCCACTAGCCCGTCCAAAATGTGTAAAACACAGTATCTCTGCCACTCTATGCACCTCTTATTCTCTGCAATGTATCTAGAAGACCATCCCTTTGCATGCGACACGACCATCTTTCATGACCCTAGTGCCATTAT
Organism: Penium margaritaceum; assembly: GCA_023375785.1. Taxonomy (NCBI): domain Eukaryota; kingdom Viridiplantae; phylum Streptophyta; class Zygnematophyceae; order Desmidiales; family Peniaceae; genus Penium; species Penium margaritaceum. The sequence goes on along the minus strand of SZWC01012414.1, from coordinate 48,821 downwards.
TGGATTTTCCTCTCGAATCACCACTCTTCTTCATGCGAAAGATGACCTTGCAACATAGGCGATTACCATCCAACCTCCTTCCTTATCATTGAGCATAGAGTTACTTATATCCAACATGGCCAACTCTGTAGTGTGGCAATGCCCACGTCGACCGGTTGAAGGAGCCACGTGGTGTTGGTTTGTGTGGCTTCCACTCGTCGCCACTCATGCCGATGGATTATCCATATACCCACGTTGGTGGTGTATGGTAGAGGAGGGCGTGACGACACGACAGGTCTCCGGACTGTACCGGGACTTCTCCAGCACCTACGATAGCGCCGGCGAGACGCGGTCGATACGTTTTGGCAGGACTGTGGGCTTGTCGGGAGGTTGGAGAGTTTCATCGATGGGTTGAGACCCATGCACCCGATGGACTGTACCGGTGCGACAGGGAGACCCGATGGTTGTAGTAGGGCTTCCGATGTTTGGAAAACCGTTTTGGATGTCTGGACACTGATTTCGAGTTTTTCTAGCACTACTCGTATTTTCTCGGTGGTCGAGACCCGGACACTCGCAGAGTTGTTCTGGTGCCTTGAGGAGGCCACCTTTGTTGTTGCGGTGCATGCACTATGTTCTCCCCGCTGACTCATTTGGGTTCAACGGGGGTGACGGGGCCTGGTGCGCCTAGCTGTTGGCACCCCTACATAAGCCCGCTAGGGGCTCATTTGTACTCTCTCCTTGTTCGTTTATATTCAGCATTCCAGACTGAGCCAAATTCTTGTCGTCTTGCATCACTCTCACACACAAAGAGCTCATGTTCGTTCTTGCATGGGTCTGCACGCCCTAAAATATTTCCAACTTGGTACCAGAGCACAGGGTGGCGTGTGAGCACCAGAAGGAGCAACAGTGGGGTGAATGGAAACAGAACGCGCCATGTGGCGCCACACTAGCAATAGCGTGAGGGAGCGCGAAGTGTCTGCACGTGAACGCCACAGGGGTGGTGAGTCGCACACAACAGCATTAGCAATTGCGACAGCAACAGTAGTAGCAGAAGTAGACGTAGCAACCGCGGTAGTGGCGGTGCTGCGTAGCAAGAGTAGTGGCGGCAACTCTAGCAGCGCAGCAGCTGCTGCAACAGCAACGACAGTAGTAGTACCACATAGCAGCAGTAGGAGCAGCCACCGTAGTAGCGCCAAAAGCAACAGTAGCGTGCAATAGCAAGCAGCAACAGTGGCGGCACCAAGCAATAGTGGTGGCAGTTGTAGTAGCCCAGTAACCACTGCAATAGCGGCGACATTAGCAGTAGCACATAGCAGCAGCAGCAGCAGCAGCAGCAACAGTAGTCGCTATAGTAGCGGCGGCAGTAGTAACAGCATGCAATAGTAAGCAACAGTAGCGCCAACAGAAAGCGGTAGCGGTGGTAGCAGTAAACAGCAACAACTATTGCGTTGTGTAGCAGCAGCAGTAGTAGTAGCAGCAGAAGTAGTAGTAGCAGTAGCATTAAGCAGCAACAACTACTGCGCATAGTGGTAGTACCAGTAGTAGCAGCGACGGAAGCAGCAGCACCCGTAGCAGTTGTACCCACCGCTACAGCTACTGCTGCAGGAGGGCCTCTCAGCCCTCCTCCAAAGGGCCCCCTGGAATCCCCACAGAGGGGCCCCCTCAGAGGGGGCCTGCGGTCCGGTCGAGTCTCCCCTGGGATGGCCCCGTCAAGCCCCCTCTGAGGGGCCCCTCGGAGGGGCCCGTCGGCCCCGTCGGCCTTGTCCGCCGACCTACGAAGGGGCCGACAGCGGAGAGGGACGCCCGCCCTCCTCCCTCCCCCCACACTCGCACGCTCGCTCGCTCGCTTCCTAAGCAATTGAGCGAGCAAGTAAGCACGAGAGGGAGGGCCGGACGAGCCGGAAATCCCCCCTTCCACCCCTCATTTTCTCCATTGCCCACTTTAGGGGCAATCAAGAAATGGGGGGATGATAAAGAAAAGGGGTGCGCCTGAAATCAAGTGAAAGTACGGGGGCTGAGGGCGAGACGAGGGGAGAGCGAAAGGAAAGGGAAAAAAAAGGAGGGTGAGGGCAAAGGTAAAACACAAAATGGGGTCTAAGGGCAAGAGGAAAAATAAAAGGACACAGAGGAAAAACAAAGTTGTACAGCCAAAACTGCTGCAGCAGTAGCAGCTTTTGTGGCAGCAATAGCACTAGCGGACGGAGTTGCAACGACTACATAGTGAGGGGTAGTTGCATCTGTGTTTGCACTGCCTCCTTCCCAACTGATAGCAGATTGTCATCGGCGGCGATTTATTTTTCAAGACGCATTGTGGACTGGAATCTCCCTTGGACCCGTGGATTGGTGGGCGCAGTTCACTCCGTATGATCGATGGCGGATTGGAATCTGTGTATCTCCGAGGGCTTGGTCATCTACCGCTTGGAGTAGCAGCCAAGCCTATCGCCGCCACCCCTTCTGTTCCTGGAGCAGCCTATGCTCCTTTAGCGACAACAGCATTGGTAGCCACACTAGTCCGACTCCATAGACCGGGCGTACTGTGGTAGTGCAGCTCGCTCTGTCTGGTCATGTTTGCTGACCTTTATGCCGTGACCTCTGGGAGTGACAGTACCTTCTGGTCTCATCCTCTCCCGCAGCTTGGTGTTTACCACTAGGAGTAGGTGCCCTCGGTACCTATCCATCGTCCGATGCACGACATGAGTGCACACACATATGAGCAGACGTCCTCCGCGTTCCCCTGCTACTAGTGTAGTGATGGATGTCATGATTGGCGTCGCTGCTGGACATGCCCTCACGGTTGGCATCCACCTTAGCTTCAACCTCGTCTGAGCATGCATCCTCCACAGCATACCGATCTGCCAGCATTGTTAGATCCCCTAGCTGGACCTCTGGTGGCCATGTTTGCTGAGATCCACGGCCTGAGGCTGATGGTGCAGTGGCTTTGTGACCTCGTCGTCACCAAGCGTGCATCTGCTACTAGTTCGTCGACGGCCTCTTCAATCTCCTCTCCATCATCCTCTCCTCCTTCCTCATCCGATGGTGTCCTTTCAGCTCCACCCGTCGGCCAATCCCAGGCTGCCTCCATCCTTTTGATCCTCCAGTCTGCTGCGACCACGATGCCACGTCACGATGACATGTCTTCATGTAGACATTCCAATCGTGTGTTCCCGCGGCGTCCGCATCAGCACTACACATATCATACTCATAAAGGTTTTGATACACCCTCCACCTCCTCGGCTTCCGTTGTGGTACCTGTCAAGGGACACTGTGGTCACCGCGTTTTGCCTGTTGTGAACGTAGCGATAGGATCCGCACTCGCGCCAAGCTGTGGTGCCCGAGTGTAAGCTTAGGCAGACTCAGATGATACGATAACAGTGCATGACGTAGAGTCTGATCCCGACATGGCTTTCATGGTGGACACTTGCCTGTCATTGAGCTTGACTTCCACATCCGAGCTTGATCAAGATCTTCCACAGCAGCAGGTGACATCAAGAGGAGTGGAGGCACGACGTCCTTGGGCGGTGCCACTTGCAGCTCGGACCGGTGGAGGCCAAGTGGTGGCAGAGGAGTCTCGTACGGATCAGGATGCATCTGCCGGACTCTTAGGGAAGAGTGTGCAGCAGGCTTACACCAATTCGACGGAGGTTGGAGTGCTTGAGACGTGCATGTCATCGAGATCGACATCTACAGTGGTGCAGGAGCCGGACATTTTACAACAGCAGGTTGCATCTGGAGGAGTGCACGTTTCACATACCTGGACGATGCTACTCGCGACTTCGACTAGCGGCCTGTCGGTGGCACAGAAGTATGGTGCGGATCAGGATGCCCCATATGGATTTCCGGGGGCGTTGGCACATGAAACTCACACCAGCCCGACATCGGTCGCTGTCTATGAGTAGAGTTGGCCGGCTGGTATTTTAAAGGTTGGGGCATCCTTGAGAGCAGCACTTCTGAGAGATATCACTGGGACATGTGCTATAGCGGACACAGTAGTCTCCACCATGTCATCCGCGCTACCTGAGGACCAGCTTCAACGTGAGCAGTCGACCATGTTCCCATAGTCTATGGGTTCCCGTATACACAACGGCACAGCGACACACATGACGGAGTCAGATGGTGGTCCTGACTCCATTATTGAGTGCGTGGCAGTGACCAGCCTTCCCGGCGAGACAATGTGTGAGCGCCAGTTGCACTTGCTCGTCGCCTTGCCCGGCATTGTTGAGTCGGATTCCTACAGACCTGTGTCCACTACAGTGGCAGTCAAGGATAGTGGAGCACATCCATACACGCAGATGGGGTCACCTCATTAGTAGGAGCTGAGTTCTTCCCTCTTGTGTTCACCTGTTGGTGACCCTGCTGATCACATCAACGTTGAGAGTCGCAGTACCTGCACGGACGACATGTCCACATGCTCCACGGACTCTGACGGCTCCTCCTTCTCCTTCTCTCTCAGCATGCGCCCGCTTATTCCTCCTTGTATGAGACACACAAACTATGGTGTGGATGCGACACCTCTTGTTGAATTTGATGTCCCAGCGTCTCAGTACATTGCAAGTTTGGTTGATCCTGATGTGAATGCGTAAGCACCTGCTCTATCGTCTTCAGCAACAGAGATGTAGATGGAGTTGTACTCACGAGTTCTGCAGTCTGCATGTGCAGCATCCAGTGAGGAAGAGTTCATCTTACGCGAGGCGGACATGGGGCACCTCCACATGTCCGAGGCAGATTACGCTGACCTGCAGGAGCGTGTAGTGATGCTGCAGCGCGAGATGATGGCAGCGCGTGAGCGATTCTCAGAGGAGGGGAGCATCACTACTATCGGTACGAGCTTTCCACCACCATCATCTTGCACACCCATACTCGAGGAGGACCTTGTACCAGCATTAAGTATGACTTCCGCTGGAGACACTGTCACTGGAGAGGTGAGCATGCTTTTGGTTTCTGCCATCCTCGTTCCTGTCGATTCCATCATCACTCCTCCTCCTTCTACTGCTGCCATCACGCACCTTCATCCACTTGACGTAGCTGCTCATTCGTCACCTTTGTCCATGAGTGGTGATCCAATTTGTCGCTCCACCCCTCCTCTTTTGGCCGTACACCCTTGTGCCTCATGGTGCTCTATCCCGCCTCGAAGGCCAGCTCCGCCACTTCATCCACACTCGCGTGGTGCTCGCCCATTCCCTTTCCTCCAGCGTACACAGATGCGTCGCGCTAGAGCGGAGAGAGGACTGGTGCACTCCAGGTGATGCAGATTGACATGAGGAGTCATAGCCGGCGACACCACTTCGTCTTTGACCGTGGGAGCCGACTCGTACGTGACAGGGGCAGCCATCTCGTTATGATGGAGAGACCACATCGCCCAGGATCTGTTCAGCTACGCCATCAGCATCTCCATCGAGGACATCGCCGCCAGGTTCATCTGCAAAGGGGAAGTGTTGTGAGGACCTCGACCTGACGCACCGTCATGGGAGATGCATGGTGAGCGGTCAATGATGTGGTATTAGCATACTATAGTAGCCGTCGTGTGGCTCATGCCACGTGCCTGCATAGCTGAAGGTCTATGGTAGCACTCTGTTGGTCAAGACCCAAACACCTGGTTGGTTGTACTTGTGTCATGAGGAGACCATGTGATTGTGTGTTTTGGTGTGTGGCCATACTGCGTGTGGCATGTGCACGCCAGCTGGTTTTCTCATAGTGGTCGAGACCCGGACACGTGATGACCTGCACCCGTGTTACGAGGAGACACCCTATGATCTTGTGTGTTGATTGATGCTAATATTGTGGCCAGCATACATACACCTACTATATTGCTCGTAGCGGTCAAGACCTGGGCATTGGTACAAGCAGTGCCACGAGGAGACCCTCTTTTCTTCTAACATGTGTATGATGTGCATAACAGTAGTTTGTGCACGTGTGCATCACTCCTATCATGGTCGAGACCTAGACAATTGGCCGGATGTGCCACTGTCTAGGGAGACCTTAGATGGGTAGCAGATACATGTGTGTGTGTGTGTGTGTGTGTGTGTGTGG
>SZWC01012414.1:29799-42676 GCA_023375785.1 Penium margaritaceum | reverse complement strand
GTGTGTGTGTGTGTGTGTGTGTGTGTGTGTGTGTGTGTGTGTGTGTGTGTGTGTGTGTGTGTGTGTAGTTGACTGGTGTAGGTTGTGGTTTGGCATATGTTGTTGGTCCATGCCTTCGTTCATTTGTTCTGGCGTAGACGGCTATGTCAGCCAGTGGGAGTGTTGGTTTGTGTGGCTTCCACCCGTCACGACAGATGCTGATGGATCATCCATATACCCACGTTGGTGGTATATGGTAGAGGAGGGCGTGACGACACGACAAGTCTCCGCACTATACCGAAACTTATCCAACACTTATGACAGCGGCGGCGAGACGCGGTCGATTCGTTCTGGCAAGCCTGTGGGCTTGTCGGGAGGTAGGAGAGTTTTCCCGGTGGTTTGAGACCCGCGCACCCGGTGGACTATACCGGTGCGAGAGGGAGACCCAATGGTTGTAGTAGGGCTTCCGATGTTCGAAAAGTCGTTTTGGATGTCTGGACGCTAACTTTGAGTTCTTCTAGCACTGCCCGTATTTTCTCGGTGGTCGAGACCCCGGCACTCGGAGAGCTGTTCCGGTGCCTCAAGGAGACCACCTTTATTTTTGTTGTGGTGCATGTAGTGTGTTCTCCCCGCTGACTCATTTGGGTTCGGTGGGGGTAACGGGGCCCGGTGCGGCTAGCTGCCGGCGCCACTACATAAGCCCGCTAGGGGCTCATTTGTAAATTCTCCTTGTTCTTTTATATTCAGCGTTCCAGACTTAGCCGAATGCTTGCCATCTTGCATCGAACTCACACACAGAGCGCATGTTCATTTTTGCATGGGTCTGCACACCCTTAAATATTTCCAATTTGTGGCTCGAGCAGGGTCACCTCCGATAGTGGGTGGTGAAACGGGATGGCTTGAGGGTCAGAGAACCTTAAGCACTGGCATTTTTGCCTAGTCGGCCAAGGATGCCGTCGAATCCATTACAAAATCCCTTCCATGGATGAGTCGGGATCCATGAAGAAGTTGGAAACAAATTGGGGCATGCATGCCCATGCAAACACAAATACAAACATTAGCTCTGAGTGTGAGTGCACTACAAAACGATAAGCATTTGGCTAAGTCTAGAATGCATAACATGAAAGAAAAAGGAGAGAGTACAAATGTGCCCCTAGCGGGTTTTTGTAGGGGCGCCGGCAGCTAGCTGCACCGGGCCCCGTCACCCGCGCCGAACCCAAACGAGTCAGTGGGGAGAACGCACTGCATACACCATGAGAGAAACAAATGTGGCCTCCTTGAGGCAGTGGAACAACTCTCCAAGTGCCTAGGTCTCGACCACCAAGAAAATACAAGAAGTGCTAGAAATACTCGAAATGAGCATCAGGACATCACAAACGGTTTTCAAAACATCGGAAGCACTCCTACAGCCATCGGGTCTCCTTGTTGCACCGGTACAGTCCACCGGATGCGCACGTCTCAACCCACCGAGAAAACTCTCCTAGCTCTCGACAAGCCAACAGGGCTATCGAAACGCATCGACCGAGTCTTGCTGGCGCTGTCGTAGATGCTGGAGAAGTCTTGGGATACTTCGGAGGCCCGTCATTGAGGATGTTCCTAGAACCTTCCTAACCACTTGCCGCAACACTAGGCGTCAGTGCTAAGTCAGCGTGTGACAACAGTCACAAGTCAGAGACAAAACTGCAAGAGGCTGGGTAGGGACACGTAAAGAGTGTCAAGAAGCTCAAAATGAATACAATTTTAGATACAGATAACAAATGACAAGTCCACAGCATAAACACCTGCCGCGGCGCACGACAGGTGTCGTACGCGGCAGTGCAAGGTCTGTCCCAAAACCGGCCCAAAAACACTGTTTTGGTCATAACTCTGCGCAGACAAATCAGAATGCTAAGTCGTTCAAACCTAGAGATGCAGAATCTCAAGCCGGACGCTACAACTGGTCACACGCTTAAGTCCGGCACCGATCGGTGGACAGGAATTGTAAAACATGGAAATCGAGCACAAGAGCCAGTCCACAGAGAAAACTCTAGCGTCTGTAGAAAAAGCGCAAAGCACCCCAGCAAGCATCCAGGGCGTCGTGGCAGCTCTCTGGCAGTTGCTGGTGGATGGAGCCACCACTCGTCGGTGCTCTGGTGCCAACTGCGTCCGCATCAAGGATAGGCTGCAGAAAACCTGCAGGAGGTCTGAGACAGCATCCACGACGCCAGAGCAGTCGTCGGTCAGCTCCACATGGGTGGTCCACCACCTGCCAACGCGTTGGTGTCTCCAGGGTCCGCATCTGGGACCATGTCGTCGCGCTCTTGTATACCGCTGCTCTCCCCCTGGCTGACACAACTGTCAACATAACGATGTATGAGCGAAGGAAAGAGATTGCGGCTGGGGCAACCAATCATAGCGAGCACTGATCAAGCATACCACATCACAGGGTCTCCTCGTGACAATGGTGCATCCCACGAAATGCCCAGGTCTCGACCATGCACAAAGTCAATCACACACCTACGTGTCAAACATCATGCAAGAGAGATAGGGAAACAAGGTCTCCTCGTGACCCCAGAAAATGTCTCCGGGTGTCCGGGTCTCGACCACATCATGCATAGATCATACGTAACACATGTAGGCAATGGGTCTCCACGTCACACTAGTAGAACTAAACAGGTGCGTGGGTCTCGACCAACACAACCTTGCATGGATCATACACAACACATGGAGGCAATGGGTCTCCACATCACACCGGTGAAACTCACCGGTGAAACTCACTGGTGTGCGGGTCTCGACCAGCATAACCTCGACCATAGCATCGTGCCACACCCCTAGTAACCTCGCTGTCCTCAAAAGGGTGTCAGGCCAAAGTCCACACACCAACAGTCCCCCTGGGCTGCAGAGGTTGACAGTACGAGCAAAGCAAAAGGCTGCTCCCAGCACAATCCGTGAGGAGGGAGCACGGCTCCCCCATGGCCACATAGCCCTGCACAACAATAGCAAGGGTGATGACGATGCTGGTGGGATGTGCTTGCACAGAGCATCAACCCGGAGCGGCGTTTTCGCTGTCATCGTCATCGCTGTCGTAGTCGTCACTACTGTCGTCATCTGCTAATGTGACTGGTGCAGTGCTAAGGGCCTCCTCCAAAACAATCCCCTATTGTATGGCCTCCAACTACTGGGCTGCATATCGCCTCGCGGCCTGTGCAGCGTCAAGGTGCATGTGGAGCTCGACAAGCTCTAAAGCGGCAGCCGACCGGCTACCTGCATTTGCGGTATGTAGACGGTCAGTCAGGAAACGAACCTGACGGTGGACCTTGATAGTGTGCGCGTTGGCACGAGCCAGAGCCTCCTGTAGCCTCGCGGTCTCACCCCGTAGGAAGGAGTGGAGCTGCGCCTGCTCGTCGCACGAGTCGACGTCCTCTACGTCAATCTTCGACTGAAGTGCGGTCGGGCCACAAGGTGCTGGTAAAGCGGGAGCACAAGACAATGAGTCGCCACGTATGTCGTGTGGAGCTGTAGGAACAACTGCTGCGAAGACACCTGCTGCTTGTGACACACCTGTCGCTCGGCCGTCAGATGTTGGCCGGATATCTGCATGTTTAGGTACAGCTGCATCCGCGGTGACGTCTTGGTCATCGAAGATGTGGTGAGTGCCGTGGTACTCCTCGTGACCCCTAGTGCGTAGCCCATCATCCACCTGCTGCTCAAGGTCCACTTGTCCCAGACGTGCATCCTATAGAGACCACTTGGCTGCCTCAAGACGCCTGTATACATCCTCCACACACTCCTTGACAGCCCGTCGTGCTGGAACATCCACGGTGTAAGAACAGCTGCTTGCCTCCCGGAGCTCGACCATGAGACTCTATACGTATGCCTCCTCTCAAGCCACCACTACCTCGTGCTCGTTGACTGTGGAGCGTAGGCGCTCGAGTACAGGAGCTGTAGCTCGGACAAGAGTAGCTATGTCCTCGGCTGGAACCACCGTGGTGTCAGCGACACCGGTCAGGACAGCAAGGTGTCGGAGGTCCGTAGCTCGCTCTGCATCTTCCATGTCGCACACGCGGACGTCTGCTCTCACCAAGGGGCCATCTCGTGCTCATGTCGCGGCGAGTGCAAGAACGTCAACACATGGGCCTCTACGTCTGCCTCCGACCGTGTGTCCGACCACTCCACGACGGAGGACTGATCCTCATAGAGGAAGTCTGCCGCGTTCTAGTGATCCATCACCTGCTCCTGCTGCCCACTATCTGTCTGAACCACCTGGGCGTCTGCTGGGGGCTGAGTATCAGCATCTCTATCGCCTGCTCCTGCTGCTGCTCCTGGCACTATGGCATCTGTCTCCACACCAGCTAACGCGGGAGCGCGCACACCGTCAGGCGCAGCTCCTGCATCGGTCGTCGTCATGTCATCCGCCAGGGTATCATCAAACACCATCTCCATCCCAAACTCAGACTCAGCGTCAAACCAATCCTCCTCTGACGAAGAGTCTCCATCAGGGCGAACGTCTCCCCCTGCCAAAATCTCTGCTAGCTGAGTCTGCTGTGTAGCGTCATCCACCTCAATCATCTTGCGTTGTGGAGCAGTTGCCTCACCAATGCCGAGCTTTGCCGTGGTCGTTAGCGGACAAACCATCCCTTCCACGACTGACACATCAGCGGGAGCTGTGGGGACTCGGCAGACCAACCCGTGGACAGGAGACAAGGGGGTATCGTCACCGGAGACTCCTCCCACAGCCGCGTGTGATGGTGCTGCCTGTGTGCACCATGCAAGACGAGCAGCTCGCAGCCGTGCACGACGAGTGCAAGAACGAGCGATACGGTGAGGGGCTGAGGGTCCGTCCGTCGGTATGATGCCGACAACCTCCAAGATGGAGCAGAGGGCAATGGATGTAGATGAGAGATCCGGTATACTAGCATCGTCAGAGGATGAGATGCAGGATCGGGAGGAAGATGAGGATGAAGTGGGAGGCGAAACCTGCGGCGGGGTGGCAGCTCGCTCAGAAGTCACGTGGTCAAGGAGTTGCTAGACCATGCGCTGGAGGTTCTGGACCTCCATGTGTAGGGCGGCCATATCACCACGCAAAAGCGTTGTGGCATCACTCGGTGACGTATCCATTGCAAAAGGAGGTGGAGAGGATCGTACCCAAGGGGGATGCCATCAGGAGGGCGTTGTCTGCACTGGCACCAGCCATGCTGCCTATCTCAACAGTAATAGCACGAAGACCCTGAGGACAAGTGGGACTTGTGCCATGGCTGCATCGACTAGTGTAACTGTGGCGGCTGCCACGGCTGAGGCTCAGGCGCAGACCACAGCGATGGCAACGCCCACGGCCACGCTGTGCAGCTCATGTCAAGAGCTGAGCGTAGGTGATAATCTCACACTCGACCCCGGTGGTGCAAAGCATCACGTAGAGGGATACGAATGCAGCAACGTCTCTCAGACGGGCTGCAATATTGTCAGTCAAGGTGACAATCTCAGCCGTAGTGTGTTGCTACAATGTTGCAACCGGTGACGATGGCGCAACTATCGCAACGTGCGACCTCAAGTAGCCTTCGATGCCGCTGATGCTACACCGGGTGCCATCGTCAACAAACGGCTGTGGCCTCAAGCCACCTTTGCTATTGCTACTACTACTGCGACTCTCGCGGCGGCTACTGCTACAACGGTTCCCGTCGTCAGCCAAAGGTAGTGGCCTCAAGCCACACTAAAAAGTTAAACAATAATAACAACAAAAAACAAAAATGCACCCTTTTTTTTGTTCACCGACGCTCGGCGCGAGTGGGGTACCCCTTCCCGCGCCTTACTCAACTGCCCCACTCGAGGACCCCCCGGTCCTCCTTCTCCCCTCATTTTTGTGGTTTTTTTTGTGTGTGTGATGGTGCCACCTCCTTGGGTGCCCCCTTTGGGGATTTCTGGGGTGTCCCATTCGAGGCCCCCCACTTCTCTCCTTTTCTTTTCCCGGTCTGGCTCGAACCTCACTTCAGGCAAGCCCATCCAGCGAGCTTGCTCGGTAAGCCCGTCAGGCGAGCTTGCTTGGCGAGCTTGCTCGCTGCGAGAAAGCAGCCTTGCACTGCTTGCTCGCAACACGAAGATGTAGTGCAGCTTTGCGGGGCGAGCAAGCAGTAGCAGTGGCTGCTGCTGCTGCACCTGCCACTGCTACGCGGGCTGCTACTGCTGTTGCAGCCCGCGTGAGCAACTACGGCTACACGCCACAGCTGCCCGCCGGCGCGGCCGCTGTTGTTGGTGCTGCCGCTGCGCCTGCTGCATGCTACTACTGCTGCAGCTGCTTGCCGCTGCTGTTACTGCTGTTGCTCGCAAAGCACCCAGGCAAGCACCCAAGGCGTCGTGGCAGCTCTTTGGCAGCTGCTGGTGGATGGAGCTACCACTCGTCGGTGCCCCGGTGCCAGCTGCGTCCGCATCAAGGATAGGCTGCAAAAAACCTGTAGGAGGTGCGAGACAGCATCCATGACGCTCGGGCAGTCGTCGGTCAGCTTCGAGTGGGTGGTCCACCACCTACCGACGTGTCGGTGTCTCTGGGGTCCGCATCCGGGACCATGTCGTCGTGCTCTCGTGTACTGCTGCTCTCCCCCTGGCTGACACAACTGTCAACATAACGATGTCTGAGCGAAGGCAAGATATTGCAGCTCGGGCAACCAATCATAGTGAGCACTGATCAAGCATACCAGAGCACAGGGTCTCCTCGTGACAATGGTGCATCCAACCAAATTCCCGGGTCTTGACCATGCACGAAGTCAATCACACACCTACGTGTCAAGTATCATGCAAGAGAAACAGAGGAACAAGGTCTCCTCGTGACCCTAGAAAATGTCTCCAGGTGTCCGGTTCTCGACCACATCATGCATGGATCATACATAACACATGTAGGCAATGGGTCTCCACGTCACATCCGTAGAACTCAACAAGTGCGCGGTTCTCGACCAGCATAACCTTGTCTGGATCATACATAACACATGGAGGCAATGGGTCTCCACATCACATCGGTGAAAATCACTAGGTTCGTGGGTCTCGACCAGCATAACCTCGATCATAGCATCGTGCCACACCCCAAGTAACCTCGCTGTCCTCAAAAGGGTGTCAGGCCAAAGTCCACACACCAACAGTCGTGTCGTCACGCCCTCCTCTACTATATACCACCAACATGGGTATATGGGTAATCCATCGGCGTTGGTCGTGAAGGGTGGAAGCCACACAAACCAACAAAAGATTTACATTAACATGGTGATATACATCGCTTACCAGCTTGCTCAAAATTTCATATCAAGGATTATCAACCCATGCTAACCATCCTTGAGAATTCCTTGTAACTTCACTCCTCTAATCATTATTCATGAGTAGCATGGTAACATGGTGGAGAATATTTCAGGAAGCTTCCTAGTACACTTGCCACTGGCTAGGCATTCGCGCTCAGCCAACTCGTGGCGTCAACACAAGTCGGACGCGAAACGGCAAGGGTTTGGCTAGACAACACGAACATAGTGTCAAGTGTACTTCCATAAGTAAACACATGCAGAGAGAGATAACAAATGACAGGTCCACAACATGAATACCTGCCACGGCGCATGACGGGTGTCGCACGCGGCAGTGCAAGGTCTGTCCTAAAACCGACCCAAAAACACTGCTTTGGCCATAACTCTCCGCACACAAATCAGAACACTACGCAATCTAAACCTAAACATGCAAGATCTTAGGCTAGACGCTACGAGTGGTCACATGCATGCATCCGGCATCAAATGGTGGACAAACAATGTAAAACATGAAAATCGGGCCCACGTCCAGTCCACCAATAAAATCCTACAGGGTGTGGAAAAACTACAGAATGTCTGAGACAACATCGAGGACGTTGGGGTAGTCGTTGGTCAGCTCCGCGTGGGTGGTCCACCACCTGTCATCGCGGCGGTGCCTCCTGGGTCCGCATCGGGGATCTATCATGTCGCAGCTGTTGGATAGGTCCCTTGACGATCTGGAGTCCCGTCGGGTCGTCACGATCTCAATTGGAAATACTTTAGGGCATCTAGGCTCATGCAAATATGAACATGAGCTCTGTGTGTGAGTGCAATGCAAGATGACAAGAATTTGGTAAGTCTGGAACACTGAATACAAAAGAACAAGGAGAGAGTACAAATGAGCCCCTAGCGGGCTTAAGTAGGGGCACCGACAGCTAGCCATACCGGGCCCCGTCACACCCGCTGAACCCAAACGAGTCAGTGGGGAGAACACACTGCGTACACCAAGATAACAATAACGGTGGTCTCCTTGAGGCACCAGAATAGCTAATCGAGCGCCCGGGGCTTGATGACCGAGAAAATAGGAGCAGTGCCAGAAAATCTCGAAACCAATGTCCAGACATCACACATGGCTTTCCGAACATTGGAAGGACTAGCATAGCCAGTGGGTCCCCTCGTTGCACTGGTACAATCCACCGGGTGCACGGGTCTCAGTCCACCGAGAGAACTCTCCTAGCTTCGGAGAAGCCAACAGGGCTGTAAGAACGCATCGACCGCGTCTTGTTAGCGCTGCCGTAGGTGCTGGAGAAGTCTCGGGACACTCCGAAGGCTTGTCATGTCGTCACACCCTCCTCTATCATGTACTGCCAACGTAGGTGTATGGGTAATGCATCAGCATCAGTTGTGACTGGTGGAAGCCACACAAACCAACACTCCCCCTGGCTGAAATAGTCTTCCACGCCAGAACAAAGGAATGAAGGCACGGAACAACAACGTATGCCAAACCAAAATCTGCACCTGTCAACCACACACACACTCATATGCTACCCATGTAAGGTCTCCCTAGACAAAGGCACATCCCACGAAGTGTCTCGGTCTCGACCATGAGAGGAGTGATGCACACGCACACAAACCAGTGTAATGCACATCATACACATGCCAGACAACAAAATGGTCTCCTCGTGACACTGGCGGTACCCGTGCCCGGGTCTCGACCACAAAGAGCAATCCAACAGGTGTCTGTGTGCCAACCACAATAGCATCATCAATCAATACATAGGATCATAGAGGGTCTCCTCGTAACACAGGTGTACCTCACCACGTGTCCGGGTCTCGACCACTATGAGCAAACCAGCTGGCATGCACATGCCAAACGGAGTATGGCCACACACCAAGACACATGACCCCATGGTCTCTTCGTGACACTGGTGCAACTGACCAAGTGTCTGGGCCTCGACCAAAAGAGTGTGGCTGTAGTATGCACATAGCAGAGGATGGACCCCTCGCCATGCATCTCCCATAACGCCGCGTCAGGTCGAGGTCCATATAACACTCCCCTTAGGCAGATGAACCTGGCGGCGATGTCCTTGACAGAGATGCTGATGCCATAGGTGAACAAATCATATGCGATGAATCATTTGGTCTCTGCATCATACAGAGATAGCTCCCCTTGTCATGTATGAGTCGGCTCCCTCCCTCAAAGACAAAGTGGTGTCTCCGGCTACGACTCCTCATGTCGCAACTCCATCACCTATAATGTACCAGTCCTCACGTTACTGCTAAGAGTCCGAACTCACATTCTCTCCTCTATCCACTCTACCACGATGCACATGTGTATGCTCAAGGAAAGGGAATGGGCGAGCACCATGCGAGCGTGGATGAAGTGGCAGAGCTGGCCTGCGACGCGAAATAGAGCACCCTGAGGCACAAGAGTGTACGACCAGAAGAAGAGGGCTCGAGCAACGAACCGGATCACCACTCATGGATGAAGGTGACGATGGAGCAGCTGAGTTAGGTGGATGAAGGTGCGTGATGGCAGCCGCACAAGGAGGAGCGATAACGGAGTCGACAGGTTTGACAATGGAGGAAACTGAAGGCACGCTCAGCTCTCCTATGGTAGTATCTTCGTCAAATGCCGTACTCAAAGCTGCTACAATATCCTCCTCGAGTATGGGTGTGCCAGATGCTTGTGG
Organism: Penium margaritaceum; assembly: GCA_023375785.1. NCBI lineage: Eukaryota > Viridiplantae > Streptophyta > Zygnematophyceae > Desmidiales > Peniaceae > Penium > Penium margaritaceum. Next base: position 32,778 of record SZWC01012414.1, on the reverse strand, counting down.
CGGAAGTCTCATGCCGATAATAGTTATGCTCCCCTCCTCTGAGAATCACTCACATGTTGCAATCATCTCTCGTTGGAGCATCACTACACGCTCCGACAGGTCAGCGTAATCTGCCTCAGACATGTGGAGCTGGCCCATGTCTGCCTCGCGTAGCATAAACTCTACCTCACTAGATGTTGTACATGCAAACTACAAAACTTGCAAGTACAACTCTATCTGCATCTATGCTGGTTAAGACGATGGAGCCGGTGTTGCTGCATCCTCCTGGGGTTCAACTAGACTCGCACTAGAACATCGGATGCAACTATAGGTGTCACATCCACACCACAACTCGTGTCTGTCATACGAGGAGTGAGCAGTCGCATGTTGAGAGAGAAGGAGAAGGAGGAGTCTTCAAACTCCTTCGAGCATGTGGAAATGTCGTCCGTGTAGGTACTGTCACTCTCAGTGTCGATGTGATCAGTAGGGTCACCAACAAGTGAACACGAAAGGGTAGGACTCAACTCTTGCTGACGAGATGACACCATCCGTGTGTACAGATCTGTTCCAGAGTCCTAGACTCCCATCGTAGTGTACACAGGTGTGCACGACTCCAGCTTGACAATGCTCGTCAAGGCGACCAACAAGCGCAGCTGGCACTTGCATACTATCTCGCCGGGAAGGCTGGTCGCTCCCACCTGCTCCATAATGGAATAAGGACGACCGTCTTACTCCATCATGTGTGTCTTTGTTCCATCGTGTGTATGGAAACCTGTAGACACTGGGAACATCGACGACTCCTCACGCTGAAGCTAGTCCTCAGGTGGCACAGATGACACGGTGGAGCCCACTGTGTATGCTGTAGCACATGTCCTAGTGACATCTCTCAAAACTGCTTCTCTCAAGAATGCCTCAACCTCTAAAAGAACAACTAGCCGACTCTGCTCATGCACTACGACCGCTGTCAGGCTGGAGTGAGTCGCGTGCGCCAACGCCCGCGGAAATCCGTATTGGGCATCCTGATCCGCATTGGACTCCTATGCCACCACCAGGCCGCTATTGGTCGGTGTCACGAGTGGCAACGCCCAGGCACTCGACACTTGCACTCCTCCTGATGCAACTTGCTGCTATAGAATTTTCGGCTCCGACCAAAGCATAGATGTCGAACTCGATGACATGCACATCCCAAGTACTCCAACATCCGCCGGACTGGTGTGGGTCTGCTGCACACTCTCCCCCAAAAGTCCAGTAGACGCATCCCAATTTGTACGGGACTCCTGTGCCATCGCCAGGCCCCTAGTGGTTAGAGCCGCGAGTGGCACCACCCGGGGACACCGTGCGTGTGGTCCTCCTGATGTCACCTGCTGCTATGGAAGATCTGGATCCGGCCCAGATGATGACATGCAAGTCTCCACCATGAACGCAATGTCCGGATTAGACTCCACGCCATGCGCTATCACCGTATCATCTGTGTCTGCCAAAGCTGACGCTCGAGCACTACGGCCCGACGCGAGTGCGGATCTTGTCGTTACGATCACAACAGGCAATGCGCCATGACAACACTCCCCCTCGGCAAGTACAGCAACGGAAGTCGAGGAGGTGGAGGATGTATCCAAAGCGGCACGAGCACAGCGTGCCGAGCGCTGTCCTCGGCGCCGTGGGGAAACACGATTGCAACGACTACATGAAGGCATGTCATTGCACGGTGGTGTTGTCATAACAGGAAAGTGGAGGATCGAGAAGATGGTGGCAGCCTGGGATAGGCCGACAAGTGAAGCTGAAGGGACACCATCAAATGAGGAAGAAAGAGCGGATGAAGGCGATGTGGTCGGAGGCCATCTACAAACTAGTAGCAAAAGCACGCTTAGTGACGACGAGGTCACAAAGCCACTGCACCATCTACCGCGGCCCGTGGATCTTGGCGAGTATGGTCGCCAGAAGTCCAGCTATGGGATCGACCAACGCTGGCAGATCGGGGTGATGTGGAGGACGCATGCTCGAACGAGGCTGAAGTCAATGTGAATGCCAGCTACGAGGGCGCATCTTGCAGCCACGCCAACCATGCCGTGCATGACCACAGTAATAGCAGGCGAACACGCATGGCACCTGCTCAGATGTCTGCACACTCATCTCGTGCGCCGGATAATACATAGGTGCCGAGGCTACCGACTCCCGATGGTAAACAACAAGCCGTGGGAGAGGATGAGGCCATTAGGTACTGTCACTCTTGGAGGTCACAGCGTCGGCGCCACCAAACGTGACCAGACGAGACAAGCTGTACTACCACAGCATGCCCTGAGACTAGAGTTTGACTAGCTGTGGCTACTAATGCTGCTGCCACTAATAGAGTGAAGACTGTTCCAAGAATAGAAGGGGTGGCGGCTGCACGTGTGGCTGCTGCCCCAAACGGTAGACGACCCAACCCTCGGAGATGGAAAGACTCAAATCCATAGTCGATCTTATGGAGTGAAGTGCGTGCACCAATCCACATGCCCTAGAGAGACGTCGATCCAGGACACGTCTCGCGGCGGAGATTGCTGCCGACAACACAATCAGATGCCGGCTGGGAATGCGCTGTAACAACCGCTCTGCACTAAGCAGTCGTCGCCATTGGACCGCCACATCCGATACGTCTACAGAAGATGCTGTTGCTACTGAGGTCGGTACTACTATTGGTGGCGGTGAGATTCCAGGCTATGCTGTGGCCCTGCACGATTGATTGAAACTGTTTTTCCCCTCTTTTTTTAATTCTCTCTTCTTGCCCTCACCCCCATCTTGTTTTTTTTTCCTCTTCACCACTCGCTCTCAAGTGCACCCCCTCCATTTTTTTTAACTCGTACCCCCTATTCTTTATTTCCCCAAAGCTGGGGCAATGAAGACAATAAGGGGAGGGGGTATCGGGCTTGACCGGCCCCCCATACCGTTCACTGCTCGCTCGCTTGCTCGCTGAGCGAGTGAGTGAGCGAGTGAGCGAGTGACAGACGGAGGGGGGGGGGGGGT
>SZWC01012414.1:4684-29728 GCA_023375785.1 Penium margaritaceum | reverse complement strand
GACGGGGGGGGGGGGGGGGTCTGCCCCTCTCCAGCGTCGGCCCATCCGTCAGACGACCAACAGGGCTGACGGGTTCCTCCGAGGGGTCCCTCGAGGGGCTCGACGGGGCCCTCCGAGGGCCCCCTCGAGAAGAGGGGAGACAGGCAAACGGGGCCGTCAGGCCCCCTCGGAGAGGCCCCCCTAATGGGGGTCGAGAGGGTCCCTCCACGTGGGCGGGGGCCCTCAGAGGAGGGCTGCGTGGTCCTCCTGCAACAGCAGCTACAGCGACGGGTGGAGCTGCTATGGTTGCTACTATTGTTGCTGCTTCCACCGCTGTTGCTACTGCTGCTAGTCTACGCAACAGCTGCTGGTGCTGCTTGATGCTGTTACCACTGTTGTTGCTGCTGCTGCTACTGCTTCTATTGCTAAACTGCGCAGCAGCTGTTGCTGCTGCTTGCTGCTGCCGTGGCTGCCGCTTGCTGCTGCTGCCGCTACTGCTTTAATGGCTACTACTGCTGCTGCTTCCTGTGCAGCTGCTACGAATGCTAGTGCTGGCCATTGCTGTTGCTACTACCGCCACTACTACTGTTGCTATGAGCGGCAGCTCTGCCGCCACTACTGCTACTCCGTGGCATTAGAGCTGCCGCGGCTCTCACGTCTGCTCTTGCTACTATTGTTGCCGATGTAGTCCCTAATGCTGCTTTGCGCGGCTCACCACCCCTGTGGCATTCACGTGTAGTCGTTTCGTGCTCCCTCACACTACTGTCGGCATGGCGCCACGTGGCGCGTTCTCTTTGTGTTCCACCCACTGATGCTGCTTCTGGTCCTCACACGGCCCCCTGTGCTCTAATACCAAATTGGAAACGTTTTAGGGCGTCCATGCCCATGCAAAAGAATATTGAATACAAAAGAACAAGGAGAGAGTACAAATGAGCCCCTAGCGGGCTTGAGTAGGCACCGGCAGTTAACCGCACCGTGCCCCGTCACCCCCACTGAACCCAAACGAGTCAGCGGGGAGAACACACTGCGTACACCACAATAACAATAACGGTGGTCTCCTGGAGGCACCAGAAGAGCTCTCCAAGCGCCCCGGTCTCGACCACCGAGAAAATAGGAGTAGTACCAAAAATTCTCGGAATCAACGTCCAGACATCACACACGGCTTTCTGAAAATCAGAAGCGGTAGTACAGCCACCAGGTCTCCTCGTCGCACAAGTACAATCCACCGGGTGCGTGGGTCTCAACCCACTGAGAAAACTCTCCTAGCTCCGGAGAAGCCAACAGCGCTGCCACTACGCATCGACCGTATCTCACCGGCGCTCTTGTAGGTGCTGGAGAAGTCTCGGGACACTCCGGAGGCTCGTCATGTCGTCATGCCCTCCTCTATCATATACCGCCAACATGGATATATGGATAATGCATCGGCATCAGTCGTGACTGATGGAAGCCACACAAACCAACAATCTCTAGAACAGCCGCCGCTCACTATCAGCTCCGGGTGCAAAGGCAAGGAGGCATGGCTCTCACAACCAATCATGGTGAGCATCAATCAAGCATACCACACCACAGGGTCTCCTTGTGACAATGGTGCACCCGTTGACCTGCTCGGGTCTGGACCATGCAAGAAGTCAATCACACACCTACATGTGAAACATCATGCAAGAGACATAGTGAAACAAGGTCTCCCCGTGACCCCGGAGCTAGAAATCTAAGCGGCAGGTTGGGGCAGCATGCGTTGTTGATGCAGCGTGCGGGCTTCCACGCTCGTTGCTTAAGTCTGCTGCCCCCTCAGTCCGTTGCTCTAGAGCCAAAGTCTAGAAGCTCTGGGTTTGTTACTCAGAAGTGCGCGCACCAGTGTTAGCGCCAGAAAGCAGCTAAAAAATGGAAAAGACTGATTAGCAATGAACAATGAGACACAATGGGAGACCCCTCCAAGAACTAGCCTCCCCCCCCAGCTCTGTAGAGCTTGTTACTCAGTTTACCAGCCAATCAGAAATTACCTATTTTCAGGCTGGCAGGTTTTCTCGGTGAGGCTTGCCAGACGGCCGACAGCCCAAAACCCGGGCGTCGTCCGTTTTGCCTGAAAACTGGACCATACCATAATACCGACGCTGCGAATGCAGCCGTGCGGTCAGAATCAGCTAGAAAAATAGTAGCGATGAGTTATGGCGGCCTGAACCCAAGCAGTGCCTATGATGGTCTATGATGCCAAACAGGGCCACACAACAAGCAACAAGGACCCTAGGCAGTGCATGACGATGCAGATGCGATAGGACGCACTGGACGCATGCAAACAGCAACTGCGATGGCCGTGACCGCCGGCAGCGCAACCGTCGAGGACGCCTACCGATGGAGCTGAACACGTCGCCAAAGAGAGGAGGCTCTAGCGAACTGCGAGAAGACCTCAGCGTGCGTTGGCTCCACCGGACGACACTCCATCAGCGTCGAGTCTCGCCGTCAGTCATCTGCACGCCGATGTACACAAGCTGGGAGGACACAACAGAGCACAATGAGAGCAAAAACCAACACTCCCCCACGACTCACAGGCGTAGTGCACATGGGTGGGCAGAGACACGGTCAACATCCAAACTCCCCCAAGGCACGCAGAGACGCAGGCAGAGACCAAGAGAGCAAATCGCGGACGCACGCCGACTGAACTCACAGCCTTCTTGAATGAGTCCCGCTTCAGTGCCTTGGTCAGAAAGTCAGTCTCCGTGTTGTCTCAACCTACACGATGCTGATGCTACCGTCGTGCAACAACGAACGAACATAGTGATACTCAACATTGATGTGCCTTGTGCGAGTGTGATGCACACCGTCATTGTCGGCAATGGCCATGGCACTCTCATTGTCACAATGCAAGGTGATGGATGCGACAGACTGACGCAACTCGGACAACAGACGACGCAACCACACACTCTCACACGCGCCTGAGCCAAGTGCCACGTACTCAGCCTCAGCAGTGCTGCGTGCAATGCACCCCTGCTTNGCCTTCTTGAACGAGTCCCGCTTCAGTGCCTTGGTCAGGAAGTCAGCCAGCTGCCGTGCTGTCTCAACCCACACGATGCTGATGCTGCCGTCGTGCAACAACGAACGCACATAGTGATACTCAACATTGATGTGCTTTGTGCGAGTGTGATGCACACCGTCATTGTCGGCAATGGCCATGGCACTCTCATTGTCACAATGCAAGGTGATGGATGCGACAGACTGACGCAACTCGGACAACAGACGACGCAACCACACACTCTCACACGCGCCTGAGCCAAGTGCCACGTACTCAGCCTCAGCAGTGCTGCGTGCAATGCACCCCTGCTTACCACTGCACCAGGACACAGTTGTGCCGCCGATCAGGAAGATCCAGCCTGTGCGACTCTTACCGTCTGGACTTCCGGCCCAGTCACTGTCGGTGTAGCCCACTGCGACGACGGACGGCTGGCGGCGGAACATGAGACCTCGCCGAGGGGTCGAGACGACATAGCGCAACACTCGGATCGCGGCCTCGTAGTGGAGGTGACGTGGCTCCTGAGAGAACTGGGCTAGGAGGTTGACGGCGAACGCGATGTCTGGACGCGTCGTCGTCGCCAAGAACATCAGTGACCCAATGATCCGTAGATACGTGGTCACATCAACTGGCTCCACCACAACAGCTGGTTCAAGACTCTTTAGCTTCACCTGGCCATCGGGTGACATGGGTGAAGATGCGCTGGACACGAGGGGCAAGTCCTCGGCGAAGTGAGCAGACATGGTCTGCGCATAGGCAGCCTGGTGGACGTGTAGGATGCCCTGGGAGCGATCATGCTCGAGCTCCATGCCAAGGAAGACTCGGGCAGACTCGAGATCCTTCATCTGGTAGGCGGCGTGCAGCAAGTCCTTGACACACTGGATGGTGGCCGTGTCTGGCGACGCGATGAGGAGATCGTCAATGTAGACCAGAATTGTGGTGAAGGTCTGACTTCGCGGGCTAGGAAATAGTGCGGGGTCAGCGGTGCTACGCTGGAGGCCGCCACGCAGAAGTGTGCTGCTGATCTCCTGGTTCCAGCACTGAGGCGACTGCTTCAGGCCATAGAGGGCCTTCCGCAGCCGCCTAACTCTCCCAGTACCGTCGTCGAAGCCTGGGGGCTGCACCATGTAGAGCTCCTCACCCTCTAGTGAGCCATGGAGGAACGCGTTACTCACGTCCATCTGATGCAGTTCCCACCCATGCTGGGCAACCAGGCTGAAGAGCGCCCGGCTAGTGGAGAACCGACCAACTGGGGCGAAGATCTGGTCGTAGTCGACCCCAGGGACCTGAGCAAACCCCTTTGTTGTGAGGCGGGCCTTGTACTTGTCCAAGGACCCCTCAGGCTTCCACTTGCGCCGCAAGACCCACTTGGCACCAATGGCCTTCCGACTTGGAGGGAGGTCGACGAGGTCATACACGTGGTACTGCGGGATAGCAGTGAGCTCCTCGGTGCAGGCAGCATCCCAATGTGCGGCCTCAGGAGAGGCTCGAGCCTCGCGTAGGTTGGCTGGGTCCTCCGGTCATGCTGTGGACCGGACTGAGAGGGCGTGTACATCATGAGCTCCAGGTGGGATGCGGGCGAGTGTAGCCATGACAGCATGCCGATGCTCGTGATGAAGCATGGTGTAGCCCAGTGCAGAGCCCGGGTGAAGGTCGGAGATGATGGCCGAGGTGGTCAGGCCGAGAGCCTTCGTGCCAGGGTCTCCACTCACGACCGTGGGAGTGGAGGAGACACGTGGAGCCACAGGGGGTCGAGGCGCCACAGGACGCGATGCGACAGTCTGTGCGCTCACTGTCGGCCGAGGTCAAAGGCTGCCGCTTGGGTCACGTGTGTAGCGCGATCGGGCAGGAGATGGCACTAAGTCCGACGGGCCAACGGAGGCGGATGGGGCTACTGGCCCGGAGGGGCCAACGGACGCGGCGGGGACTGCTGGCCCCGAGGGGCCAGCGAACGCGACAGGGGTTGCTGGCCCGGAGGGGCCAGTGGACACGACGAGGGCTGCTGGTCCGGAGGGGCGAGCGGGCGCGACCGGGACTGTTGGTCCGGAGGGGCCAGCGGACGCGGCTGGGGCTGCTGGCCCAGAGGGGCCAGCGGACGTGACTGGCGTTGCTGGCCCGGAGGGGCCAGCGGAGGTGACTGGGGCTGCTGGCCCGGAGGGGCCAGCGGACGCGACCGGGGCTGCTGGCCCGGTGGGGCCAGCGGACGTGCCGAGGACTGTTGGCCCCGAGGACGCGACAGGGGCTACCGGCTCAGAGGGACGGAGTGTTGTGTCACCCGACGAGACGGAGGACGGACTCACCACTCCCCCACACGACGAGCGTGGAAGGAGGACGAGGAGAGAAGAGGGACAGGGGGAGAGGGAGAAGAGTCTGGCAAGGGTCCCTGCTAACGGCTGCTAACGGCTCAGAAATCGCAGCTATGTGTATGATGAATTTGACACTACCGTTCCAGCGTAGACTAAGCTACCTATCAGCTAATCCTGAAGCAGTCACATATGGAGCTCCCTCTCCCCCCTGTCCCTCTTCTCTCCTCGTCCTCCTTCCCTCCCCCACGGGAGGGACACGGATGAGCCGGAGTGAATGAGGTCGCGGGGAAACAGGTCCTCGAAGAAGAGGGCATCGCGGGACTCGACGATGTAGTACTGGGACGGGTCCCAGAAGCGCCAGGACTTGGACTGACGAGACACGCCGAGGAAGGTACAGGGGCGTCTGCGGGGGGTGAGCTTGCCGCCCTGCTGTGGGGCGGGCAGCCACACAATGGCTACGGAGCCCCAGACGCGAGCCGGGCGGAGATCAGCGCGCCGACCACACCAGTGCTGGTAGGGCATGGATTACCGGGGAAGGGGATTGTGGGGAATCCGGTTCCAGACCCAGGTCATGTAGGCCATGGCTTCAAAATAGAAGCCATCGGAGAGACCGGACTTGACCCGCATGGTGTAGACGGCGTCGGCCATGGTATGGTTCCACCGCTCGGAGACGCCGTTCTGCGCAGGTGTGAAGGGCGCAGACGTCTCATGGTGGATCCCGCGGGAGGCGAGAAAGGTCGTGGCCTCACCCATGTACTCTCCGCCGCGATCAGAGCGAAAGCAGCGAAGAGGGCAGCCACACTCGCACTCCGCGAGGACAAGCCAGTCCTGAATGGCGCGAGCGACATCGCTCTTCTGCCAGAGGTAGAAGACCCAGCGGTAGCGAGAATAGTCATCCATAAGGGTGAGGACATAGCGGCCATGCTCACTGACGGACGCGGTGGGGAGAGGGCCCATGACGTCCGAGTGGACAAGGTCAAGAGGGGCGGACGCACGGGAGGAAGACAAGGGGTACGTGGACCGGTGCATCTTCCCCTGAGCGCAGTCAATGCACTCAGTCGGGCACGGGAGAGGGAAAGTCTGCGGGTCAAGGCTCTTGGCCGGCTGGGTGCGGAGCATGCTCTCTACGGCAGCAGAGTGGACGTGGTAAAAAAGGCGATGCAAGAGGCGCGTGTGCTGAGGAGAAAGCATACTAGTGACAAACAAATGGCATGTGGCGGCCGACGGGGAAGAGACGGGAGAGGAAGAGGAGAGGCGAGGAACATGCCACAGGTTGCCACGGGCGGTGGCGTGAAGTACGACAAGACCAGACGGACGCAACGACACAGTGCCAACACCACTCGAGTGTACAACGTCCATGCTCATGCGGTCAAGGGCAGTCAGGGACAGGAGGCTGAGCTCGAGACCAGGGACGAAGAGGACATCAGTCAGAAAGACGTCACCGGGAGGACCACAGAAACGAATGAAGCCAACACCACGGACCGGCAACACTTGTCCGGAGCCCGTCCGGACACCGGAGACATCGCCGACAGGACCGAGCATACTGAAGGCCTCGCGAGAGGCTGTCATGTGATGCGTGGCCCCGGAGTCGATGATCCAGGTCTCAGTAGGGTCCTGGACAGGGGTCGCCAGATCGCTAACGGTCACATGGCAGCAAGCAAGGGACGCGGACGCGGTGGAAGGGGGCGCAAAATGAGACTGCCGATCGTCAAGCCATGCAATGTCGTCAAGGAAGGGGGTGGAGGAGACTACGGGAGATGACGAGACAGACGAAGAAACGAAGTAGGACCTCAGCTCATTCTCAGTCATGCAGGGCTGGACAGGAGTGCAGGAGGTGACGCAACTCGCACTTCCCCGGGGAGGAGGGCGAGGCAGGCCAAGCTGGAGCGCGATGTACTGCTCCAGCTGACGCTCACGGGAGGACGGCCCGGGAGTGTAGGCGGAGTGCGGAGTGATGGCGCCGGAGCCCGGGTAGTAGGAGGACAGAGCCGGCAAAGGAAGCGGAAGCGCCGATGGCTGTGAGTAGTACTGCTGCGGCGCAGGTGTCTGCGGGACTGGCGGAGCTGTCAGAGTGGCAGAGCTGCTGGACAAGGTCGGAGTGTCAGGGCCAGCAGTAGCGACGGCGGCAGAGGCGAGACGGCGCTCCCGTTGGCGACGCAGGGTGGCGATGACGCGCACCTCGTCTGTCGGGAAAGGGCATGTGTACCACCCGAGCCCGGGCTGGCCACAGTTGTGGCAGAACGAGCCACCACCGCTGGACCCGGTTGACGTCTGCTGCTGTTGCTGCTACTACGGCGGACCCTTGCCTTTCTTTTTCCGGCGCTTCTTCTTCTTACCCAAAGACGATGAGGTAGTTGCGGCGGGGGAGGCGACGGCCACGGAGGCAACGGCAGGGGAGGCGACGGCAGGGGATACAAGAGCCTCCATGCGATGGAGCTGGGATTCCTGACGAGCTTCCTCAATGCGGAGGAAGACCTCGTACCCCCAAGGCATGAGGGTGCCATGGGCCGCCATGGTGGAGAGGACGTCTTGGGGGTAGTGGACGAAGACGTCTGCGTACGCGCTGGTGGCGCCGCGCTTGATGGTGAGAAGTGCGGACAGAGGAGGCGGAGCAGATGTGCCGAGACGACGAAGGATGTCCTCTGCCTGTTGCGAGTAGGCAGTGACCGTCTCGGTCTCTTCCATGTACAGGGAGTTGAACTCCCAGAGCAGACGGCTGACCTCAGCGTCGCTGGACAGGCGATGGGGCCTGGTGAGGACGTGCCAGGCGGCTGCAAGGTCTGGAGTGTTGCCAGCGGTAAAGTGGCCAAGGAAAGGCTCTAGGGCCAGGCGGGAAGCCGGAGGGGCGACTGGGACAAGGGCACGAACAGCACGACCAGCATCATACAACTGGTCGGCCTGGGTGGGGTCGTAAGGGAGGGTGTAGTATGCCCACAGACCCTCACCTTGTGCCCAGATCCGGAAGCTGAGCTCCCAGCTCCGAAACTGCTCGCCGGCCTGAAGCGGCGGCGGCGGTGTCTCAAAGTCCTTCTGCCTGCGACCGGCACCTAGAGTGGGGCCAAGGATGGAGGTCACTGTCTGCCGCTGGCGATGAGTCTGCTGATGTGCCTGGTAGTATGTGGCAGTAGACACGGCTAGACTAGCGTGCCCTGGAGGGACGAACGATATTGGCACACTGGTGGGAGACTGGGAGGCTACTAGCTGGAGCGCTGCAAGCTGCTGCGTCAAGGCGGCGAGCTGTTGCTGAAGAGCAACGAGGGGGTCAGGATTGCCGCCAACGATACCAGTGGGCTGTTGCTGCTGCTGCCGTTGCGGCAGCGGCAGCTGCTACGGCTGCTCCTGGTACTGCTACTGCTATTGCTCCTGCTGCTGCTGCTTCTACTGTTGTTGCTACTGCTACTGCTGCTGCTACTGTTGTTGCTGTTGCTGCTACTGCCGCCGCTGCTGCTGCTGCTGCTGCTGTTGCTGCTACTGCTGGTGCTGCTACTGCCGCTGCTGCGGCGACTGCTGCTACTGCCGCTGCTGCTGTTGCCGCTACTGTTGTTGCTCCTGTGACGGCGGCTGCTGCTGTTGCGGCTGGTGCTGCTGCTGCTACAGGCGCTACAAGAAAGGGGAGATAGGGGTCCCTCCAACAGAGGAGGACCCCTCCTGAATAGGATTATCAGCCATGGGCGCGTGTCCCTTTGTTTTTTTTTTAATTTTTTTTATTTGTGTTGTTGATGTCAGCAGTGACGTCAGTCGCAGATAGCTGTCGTCAGCAAAGACTACTGAGTATCAGTGCTACTCTTGTCCCCCTTTTGGTTTCCTTTTTTTTGTTTTTTTTTTGTTATGACATCAGTAGTGACGTCAGTATTGACGTCAGCAGAGAGGTGCTGACGTCAACAACTGTTCCTACTGCAGTTGCTGCTGCTGATACTGCTGCTGCTACAGTGGCTGCAGCTGCTACTGATGCTGTTGCGGCTGCAGTTGCAGTTGTAGCTGCTGTTGTGCGAGCTGTTGTAGTAGCTGTGGTTGCTGCAGCTCACTGCTGCTACACGCTGCTGCTGCTGCTGCTACACGCTACTGCACGCTGCTGCAGCTGCTACGTGCTACACCTGTAGCTCGCTGCTGCTGCACGCTGCGGGGTTGGGGGATTTCTTTTCCTTCCTTTTCTTTTTTCAGTTTTCTCTATCCCAGCGAGCAGCTGCTCGCTGGCAGCGAGCAGCGGGCTGCTACTCGCTGGCAGCGAGCAGCGGGCTGCTACTCGCTGGCAGCGAGCAGCGGGCTGCTTCTCGCTAGCAGCGAGCAGCCGGTTGCTGCTCGCTGGTAGCGAGCAGCGGGCTGCTACTCACTGGCAGCAGCGAGCTGCTGCTCGCTGCGGGCTGCGAGCAGCAGCAGCTGCTACGGGCAGCTGCTGCTGCTACTATGGCTCGCTGCTATGGCTGCTGCAGCCTGTTGTTGCTACTGTTGCATGCTACATGCTGCTGCAGCTGCTGCTTGATGCTGCTGCTTGCTTGCTGCTACTGCTGTAGGGAGCTGCTGCTGTTGCTGCTGCTGCTAGCTGCTGCTGTGTGCTGTTGTAAGCTGCTGCTGTTACTGCTAGCTGCTGCCATCAGTCACACCTGGTGGACGTCGCCGCGTGCGTCGTCGCCAGCAAGCGCCTGACGTGGCCGGCCGCTCACCTCCTCGCGTCCAACGTGGGGGTTAGTGCTGCCGGAAAAAATCCGGCAGCATTTCCCCTGGCCTAGTGGCCGTGGGAAAAATTCTGACGCCGCCACCAGGCGGGTCAATGCTGCCAGGAAAAATCCGGCAGCATTTCCCCTACACTGGCACGTATGGAGATCCGCAAGCGTTGTTTGGCACTTGTACGCCAGTCTTCTGCAGCTGCTGCTACGCTCTGGCTCTGTTACCAAGGTAGAAATCTAAGCTGCAAGTTGGGGCAGCATGCGTTGTTGATGCAGCGTGCGGGCTTCCACGCTCGTTGCTTAAGTCAGCTGCCCCCTCAGTCTGCTGCTCTAGAGCCTAAGTCTAGAAGCTCTGGGTTTGTTACTCATAAGTGCGCGCGCCAGTGTTAGCGCCAGAAAGCAGCTGAAAACTGGAAAAGACTGATTAGCAATGAACAATGAGACACAATGGGAGACCCCTCCAAGAACTAGCCTCCCCCCCCCAGCTTTGTAGAGCTTGTTACTCAGTTTACCAGCCAATCAGAAATTACCTATTTTCAGGCTGGCAGGTTTTCTCGGTGAGGCCTGCCAGACAGCTGACAGCCCAAAACCCGGGCGTCGTCCGTTTTGCCTGAAAACTGGACCATACCATAATACCGACGCTGCGAACGCAATCGTGCGGTAAGAATCAGCTAGAAAAATAGTAGTGGCGAAATGAGTTATGGCGGCCTGAACCCAAGCAGTGCCTACGATGGTCTATGATGCCGAACAGGGCCACCCAACAGGCAACAAGGACCCTAGGCAGCGCATGACGATGCAGATGCGATAGGACGCACTGGACGTATGCAGACAGCAACTGCGGTGGCCGTGACCGCCGGCAGCGCGACCGCCGAGGAGGCTTGCCGATGGAGCTGAACACGTCGCCGGAGAGAGGAGGCTCCAGCGAACTGCGAGAAGACCTCAGCGTGCGTTGGCTCCACCGGATGACACTCCATCAGCGTCGAGTCTCGCCGTCAGTCATCTGCACGCCGATGTACACAAGCCGGGAGGACACAACAGAGCACAATGAGAGCTAAAACCAACACCTGGAAAATGTTTGCGGGTGCCCGGATCTCGACCACACCATGCATGGGTCATACACAACACATGGAGGCAATTGGTCTCCACGTCACGCTGGTAGATCTTGGCAAGTGCGCGGGTCTTGATCAGCATAACCTCGACCATAGCATAGTGCCACACCCCAAGTAACCTCGCTGTCCTCAAAAGAGTGACAGGCTAAAGTCCACACACCAACAAAGCTTTCTCTCAATGATGTCTACGAGTGCTTGCTGTTTGTGGAGGACCATGAAGGGATGATGGGGAAAGCGGATAGGAGGTCGCCATCACCACCAACTCTTATCACGGGAAAGGTGCGGAATCAACCAAGGATAATGGAGGAGGGAAGTACCAGCACTTGAGTAAACTAGGCTACTAGACGAGTGAATGTCGAGAGAAGAAGGCAAACGTTGCAGTTTGACTGGCAGCAAATTGTGACAGTGGATTTGTAAACACCATTTGATCCCTACACATTGTCAAACACACCAACTTCTTGTTTTATCATCAACTCGTGTCCGACAATAAAATTCCCTGGGTCTTGAATTATTCTCTTGCAAACAGGTTTTTTTGTATGGAAATTCACACAAGATGTGGGTGAGGTTCAGAAGTAGAAAGGATGGGTCTACTTGTGGTTTAAAGATGCAGGTGGTTGCTATACAAGTTGAGTGTGAGGCAGTTGGGATATAGTCAGATGGTTTGCACTGAAGATAGTGGCAAGATCACATCTGATGACTTTGACAACTAGCTCAAGTGTCGTAAAATCTGAGACGAGGTCACCCAACTTGCAGAAAAGTATATGGACCGCGTGACTGAGCGTGCAAACCGCATACTCGTGGAGCATGTTCACAAGCAATCAGAGACAATGTTCCAGTAAACATTTTGGGTGGAAGCTGTCAAAATTGTCATGCCCGTAAAGTATTGTAGCCGCGTGTGTGGTATCATAGATGATATCAGAGGCACCATACACGTGTTGCAAGAAGACCGTGGTGCACCTACAAGTCTCTTTCTGCGACAGGTTTCTCCACGTGGTTAAAAACAACTAAAAAACGTTGGAAGCAAAGTTAGTCAAGGTAACCTCCCTTTACTAAAAAAATTGGGATGCCGCCTCTTTGACATGGCTATATCATGTTAGTGCAATATCATTTCAAGGCCGTATGCTGGCAAAACCACCCGCTTCTTCCCTTTTCCAGAGGGAAGATGAAGAGCCAACAACAAAAGAGGTTGATGCGAGAGATGACTGTAAGTGTGGTGGTGCGAATGAGGTGGAGGGCATAGAAGGAGGAAGAGAAAAAAAATGCAGCAGATGAAGAAAATATGCAGAGAAAAGAAATTTAATTCCCAGAAATATTGGGAAATAACAACAAGGATCCGGAGGAAACGGGGGATTTGCTTAAGGAGCGAAAGAAGCTAGTAAAATGAGTGCGCACTTCCTTTTGTGTTCAAGTTGCCATGCTGTTACAAATCACATGCTATGTATGTATCACAGGTTGATCCCAAAAATCCCTCTAGATATTCTTGGAAAATTTATCGGTCCATCAAAACCCTTGTATTTCAATGGTACATGGCTCCTCATCGGCTCCACCATGCTCCATAGAACATGGTAGGATGAACGAGCTGAAAAATCACCTAGAATGAAAAATAATTTTGATTAATTAGCCCATAATCTTAAAAATCCTGGAGTTATGGACTGAATGAATTAGAAGAAACATGGAAGAATGTTATGTCCCTCATTCGATCTTTTGAAGATGACATACTTGGTCGTGGTTTCATTTTTGATGAGATTAAATAATTTGTTTTTTATGATTGATTTGTTAATGAACTCTTTCATCGATGAACCCCTTCATTATCTCCCTTGGAGACTGGGTTCATCCCTCTTGTAAATTTCGTCGATCTGGTAGCCCTCAGTCGTAGTTACGGAAACGGGTCAGAAAGAAAAAGCGTTACTTCGTGGCGTTCACACCTGCGTCCCGCATAGTTGCAGGTGTCCAGCGTGGCTTGCAGGGACGAGACGGGATCCGGAACATCTCTCGGATGTTTCTGTTACATCGCAACTGATAGCGGCAAGTGACGTGGTGCCCCCGTGTCAGGTAGGCCAGGTGAAGGCTGTTGGCAGAAACTTCTGTGTTGCAGACGCAACGGTCACAACCCTCTTGAAGCTTGATGATGACCACCATGCAAGATGAAGCCGACGGTGGTTGGGGTTCAGGGGCCGGCACGAGGTTCACCTTTCATTCACTAAGGCATTGAACCTCATTGTCAAAGTGTTACGACGATGTGCCGTTTGTCACTCGGACCTTTCCTATGGAGAGTTCGCAATCTACGGCGCCATACCAGGCAACCAAGAACTGAAAGTCGGCGAACAAATGTTTAATCGTAACACAAGCGACATTACGCTCTCAAAACGGCCGCATGCCGAGGGAACACCCCAAAGACTGTTCCTAATACTGATGTACCGGACGAAGTGAAAAATCAGAAAAGACGTGCGCTAGCACAGAATCGATGAACGTCACGAAAATGTTTCTAGCTCGCTAAAGCTCACAACATTAACTCCAACTCAGCATTGTAAAACGTAAGGGATCACTAGCTGCACCAGTGCAAAGACATGAGATAAAAAGAAACCTTGGACCCCAACTATGTTGATATAGAAGCTACTATCTATATCATTCTACAAAAAACAAAGAAATTGCACTAAAACACAAAGAACATTCGTCTTTACAAAGACATCTCACAAAATTTTGTTTATTCTTCAAAATTTAAAACAAAACAGTCACAAAAAGAAAACAAATACGTTTATCAACAATTGTTTTTGGAACTTGGTAAACATGAATTACACCTAATGTATAGACAATCAATATAGAATGTGTAAGGTGTAAGGTTGTGAATTTCTGTATTCCATGTAGAAGAGTTGCCAATCAGATGTAAAACCTTATATTCTACCACGAAAACATGAAAAAATGTTACCTTCCACATGCTTACCATCATAAAAAACCAACCAACCTAACATCTTTCATGAAATAAAGAAATCAATAAAAAATGCTCATTGAAACCTTTCATGGAACTATGGATTTTGATTATTCATTAAATCTTCATCTTTCATTTAATCATGAACCATATCTTTTGAATGATAAATTAAAAAATCTTCACCTTCACATGAACAAGTCTAGTGAAAAATCAATGAAATACAAGACCAACCCTCATGTGTATGTTATGGTGAAATCACGGATGATTCACAATGAGATTAATCAAAATGTTTCGAAGATATCAATGAGAAAGAAACCCAATTCACATTATAAAATAATTAAATCAAATAGTAAACTTTGAATGTCAATTTTTTTGTGTAAAATGATTGAAAAAAATTTGTTTGAAATGTGTTGTTTTTATTTTCAAGTTTTAGTGACATGCAAACTGTACATGGTGATAGTTTTACATTTTTCTTTCCACTACCAAAACCCTTTATCCAAGGTTTGATGAAATTTCAAATGATGAATTACCAAAACAATTGGCAAATAATCATGCATGTAGAGAGTGCCTAATAAGCCTTAGTCCCTAAGGCGAAGTATTTTCACTTAAAAATGTATAGTAGTGTAATTTATGAATGTTTTCCATAAAATGAATCAAAAGACTCCTTATCCACTTTCATATATTTCATAAGATTAGATTGATGATTCATGTGAAAACATTGCATTGCACATAATTGCTAAAAGAAGACATTTAATGAAGACAACTATAAAACGAATCTTGAAATGATAAATCTGTTGAGAAATTGGTGTAGATACATTGAAGTAGAGGTAGAGTTTGATCAAGGAATGAAGAAAGAAGATGTCGATTGAGAAGGAAACAAGAAACTAGCGAGGCCGGACATCAATTTCTAACTACTACATCCGACCGCCACACACATGATCATGATGACTTGGCAGGGGCTAGCAATAATGATATGTTGTTTGGAAGGCGTTCATAGAAATCACCCTAGTGAGGATTTCAGAAATCACAAATACCGTTCTTGGCCAAACACATGGCCAACGCGTTGGCCATGTGTTATTATTTTCTATGTAACTAATACTTTGCTACTTAGACACGATAACAAAAGCAAGACAACCAAAAATCATGGCTCCCACGCAATGGTCGATTTAGCCATTATAGATTTCTCAGTTGGGATAGTCAGCTTCTCACTGAGTCAGTTCCCGCACAATAATGGGTCTCACTGAATCCATGAAGATTTTTGTATGTTTTTACATGATATTAGGAGTAACCAACTATGCAACGGAATGATCAGATTACGCAAAAGGTTGAAGATAATAGGAATCCAACACAAGGTGGATCTTCGCACTATAGTTTTTGACCATCCCTCTGAACCATGTTCATGGAACTTGGAACGCAATGGTTGAATTGAGCCACTTGGAGGTGTCAACATTCATGACATGAGAAGCCTCAATGGAGAGGGCGGAAATGGAGGACTCTGAAGGCCATACGTGGTGGTGAGGGGAGGAAAGTGTCTGACATGATTGATCAAGCGATGTTGAAGATCAGTCGGTACACGCAAAGGAACGGGTAAGTCAAGAGAAGTTGGAGGTAAAGGGCGGGGCCGATGGGGGTAATGAGGGGATGGTGGGCAAGAAAGGAACGTAGGATTGATGGGGACGGGGTTGTCTGGCCCGTTTTCAAGCACGAGTGAACACTGGGAGGGAAGACAAGGAAAGAGTGGGAAGGGGTAGGAGAAAAGAGGATGGAGAGCAAAAATTTGAAGAGAGCAGAGAAGAGAAGGTTAGGAGGATGATGAAAGGCGAGGATGGAGGGCATGTTTCAAATTGAGTAGGGGAAAGAGGGGGAAGAGTGGGGGTGAAGATGGTACGAGGAAAGGGGGGCAAAGATGAAGTTGTTGAGGGGACAAAGGAGGATGAGCATGAAGGAGAGGACTGAGGAGAGTGGAAGAGGTGGAGGATGGAGATTGGAGAGGAGGTGGCAAGAGGGGAGGAGGGCAAGAAAAAAGGAGAAGATATGTCAAGGGAGGTGGTGAAAATGGGGAGTGAGGGGTTAGGAGAGGGTGAACAATGAAGTGATGAATATGTTGTGAATGATGGGATGATAGTGAGGGTATTGAGGAGGTGGGGGGTAGCATCAAGAGAGATAAAACAGGCACGAGGAGAAGAGGACGTAAGTCAAATGAGAGGAGTAAGCACATTCTTAGCCGATAGAAGGGACGGAGGACTTGTCAATACATGAAGCATGGCAAGGAAAAAAACTTTTGCCAGAAGGGTAGGGACGGGGGGAGAGAAGACTATGATGAAACAATGACACATGAGAAACATTGCAAAGACCACAAGGGACCCACAGGCGATGGTGACACGGACATCGTTGCTGGCCATGTTTGAAGGAGTCATACTAGAAGCAAGTTAGGGTAAGAAGGGAAGCAGGTGTAAACAAGCGTGGGCCGCGGGAACAGGGAAAAAGAGGTGGCGGGAGGAAGAATGAGTCAAGGACAAGTGTAGTTGTTAAGGAGGGAGGAAAGGGATGGATTTCAAGGTGAAGAGAAGAGGATTGAGAGGGAAATGGGGGGATAGGTGGTGAGAGGAGGGGAGGAATACTGTAAGCAAAGGGGGATGTCATGGTAGAGGGGAGAGAAGAGTTGAGTGAGGAAGGAAAGGGGGGGAAAGAAAGATGAAGGGAGAGAGGGAGAAAGAAAGAGAGATAGAGAGAGAGAGAGAGCGATAGAGAGACAGATATATTGAAGGAGGGGAAGAGAGGAAGGGAAGGAGGGGGGAGGGATGAGGGATATACCAACGGGGGAAGGATGAAGGGAGAGAGGAATGAAGAGGACACGAGCTAGGAAGGGACAAGGATGGGAGTTTGGGAGAAAAGGGGGTGAACCTAAGGGAGATATGGACGAAGGGAGAAGGGAGAGAGAAAAGGGGACGGATGGGGATAGATGGTCCTAGTTGGCACACTACAATCTACGTGACTATGAACAATGGGTCTCATCGCCATGTTCAAGGAAAATAACATAAACAGAAAATGAAACAATTGGGATTAAAAGGCAATGCTAGAGATAACAAAAATGTGTTCGGTGACGATGAAAATGTCGATGGTGATAACGAGGCGAAAAGCGATGATGCGGACAATGTGGATGTTAATGATCGGGACAAAGATGATGATGATGATGGCTAGAGGATAGAGGGCTAGTAGTCTATGGTAAGAAATGGTTTGGGATGGAGGTGATGGTGAAGGTGAAGATAACAACAATGATGATGATGTGGAGGAAGAAGCGGAGTAAGAGGGAGGGGGAGAGAGGAAAAAATAAAAGAAAAAGATGGATGGGAGGATAAGAGTAAGGGAGAGAGTGAAGTGGGGATGGGAACAAGGAAGACGAGAAGAAAAGGAAGAGGCATCAAGGAAGAGGGAGATTGAGGACAAGGTTGTGGAGAGGAAGGGGAAAACGCTCAAGGGAGAGAGTGAGGGGGGACGGGATTGAGGAAGAGGAGGGCGGACGGGATTGAGAAAGAGGAGGGAGGATGAGATTTAGGGAGAGGGGCATGAGAGGGGGCAAGAAAAAGGTGCAGAGGGAGGTAAAAGAACTTACGTGATCAAGGGAGAGAGGGAGGAGGGATAGGAGCAAGGAGGAAGGATGGGATCAAGGGAAAGAGGCGGGAGCGAAGATGGGAGCAAGGGAGAGAGGGGGGTGGGCAGGAGTAATGGAGAGCAAGGGAGAGGGAGGAAGGGATTGAGGGGGTAATGGAGGGGAGAGGCCACAATTTGGGGGAGAGAGAAAGAGGGAGAGAGGAGGTGGAGGAGGATGATGTGGAGAAGGAGGAAGAGGAACGGATGGAGGATTTTCTACCTGGACCATCTTAAAAAAAGAAAAAAAGGAAAGGATGGAGGTGGTGGGAGAGGGAGGGACGTGGGGGTGGATGGACAAAAGGAGGGAATGAAAGAGGGGAAGGAGGGAAAGAAATTGGGAGGAAGGGAGGATCGAGGGGGAGAGGGAGGGAGGAGGGTAGGATAGGGAGGAAGAGAGCAAGAGAGAGAGAGATAGAGTAAGAGAGATAGGGGGAGAGAGAGAGGGGGGGGAGGAAGGGCGGAGGGTAGAGAGGGGGAGGGAGAGGGGTTTTGTGAGAGGGAAAGAAGGTGGAGAGGGGGAGAGGGAGGGAGGAGGGTAGGATAGGGAGGAAGAGAGCAAGAGAGAGAGAGATAGAGTAAGAGAGATAGGGGGAGAGAGAGAGGGGGGGGAGGAAGGGCGGAGGGTAGAGAGGGGGAGGGAGAGGGGTTTTGTGAGAGGGAAAGAAGGTGGAGAGAGGGAGAGGGAGGACCAAGAGGAGAGGGAGGGAAGAGGAATATGAAGAGGGAGGGAGTGATCGTGCTAGCCATCTATCACTATTCTCTCTTTGGGCGGGTGTGTGTGTGTGTGTGTGTGTGTGTGTGTGTGTGTGTTTATCTCTTGATTTAATCATGTTCATGGTTGATTATTTCTTGAACCTGTTTATCATTATATTTCTCTTTTTCTCTCTATTTTTCCCCTTGTCTCTTTCTCTCCTGTTTATGTCCCCCCCTTGCTCTTTATTTTCCTTCCTCTCTTTCATTCTATGTCATGGTGCTATACTTTTCTACACTAACTTCACTTTATAATTTGTTCGGGCTCGTACAAAGATCTTGACCAGTTTCAATACAAGTTATCACCCTGTGAGAAAACGTCACCTAGGAGAAGGCCCGATAGCCTCCTTATGTTTGTCCTCTTCGAAAAGTGACCTACCTCTATGTATGTCATTATTTCTGTGAATGAAGGTTTGGTTTCAATGAAGAAGTAAAGTAGTGGAGGAAATCTGTCATGTCTTTGGGTTATCCCACATGTGATTCTCGCATAGGAGAAGGAATAGATTTAGGAACACATAGGCCCAAAAACAAATTGTTTTAGGTAATATACCTCTTTGCACACAGTATACAAATAAAACAAAAACATTAACTTCATTATGTACATAGGTTTTCGTATGCTCATTGCATTTGCGACTTGCCATTTGTAGTCTAAGGCAAAGAACCGGCAACTTTGCTATTGATTTTGATTTTAAGGCTTGACGTGTTTCCCGCTCGAATTGTGATTTTTTGTTGATTTTCAGAAGACCGCGGACGGGTTCGAATTCACGAGATCAAAGTCCCCCCTCGGCGGTTTTCGCGGGGTTTTGTCGTCCAAACTTCTTGGCAACTGCTCCTGATTTCACGGACAACAATTCATCGCTGGCCGACTTGCCACCGTGCCGCTCCCACCAAATCGCCATGTGTGTGGCGATCCGGTCAAAGCCGTTTCACCGGTACTGATGGGCAGTAAGCCGCGACGTAACTCAAGGCGTCGCGTCTGTCACGGGCACTTAAGACCTCCACAGGTTGTGACTGTCGATTTTTCTATCGGTTCACATGCCACCAACTCCATAACCATAGACTCCCACTCCTTCTTACGTCGTGCGAAAGCATCGGTGAATAGGCGACTACTTTGCCTCCAAACTGCTCTATACTCCATCTGTATGCTTATCCTAATTGCCATCATCCTTCGGGTAACAAATCGTGCTGCACGCATTCCATGGCATACGAGTGTCCTCAACGACGCAACTTGGGTGTCTAAACTTGGAGGTGGACATCCAAACCGATTTTTCAACATGGCGCGGATGCTTTCAAGCACTTGGCAGGTCATTATTGCCGAGGTTCAAGACCGTGGTCTAGTGCGAGACACTGTGCTGTCAATTGAGGACAATTTGTTGATTTGGGCGCAATGCGCTTGCTTTGCACTACCAACTCGGATCCTTATGGAGAGGTTTCAAAGAGGCCAAGCAACCATATGTCGTGTTCTACGTGAACTGATGAGTGCACTAGTCTCCATGGCTCCAAACATCATTAGGCAGCCCGACGGGACAGAAGACACGCCAGTGGGGTGGGAACAACGGGCAGGTTACTTACCATGGTTTGCAGACTACGTGGGTGTAATGGATGGCACCCATGTCTACGTCGTGCTAAGGAATGGTGCTCACCGCGTGGAATTCATGGACCGCTTTTGCCAGTTGACACAAACCGTGTTGGCATCGTGTAACCAGTCGCTTAGGTTCACCTTTGTGTATCTTGGCTGGGAAGGTAGTGTACACGATGCCAGAGTTTTCATGGACGCTTTGCACCATGGATTCCGGCTGCCCCAATCAAAGTATTTGCTGGCCGATGCGGACTTTTCCGGAGGGCTTTGTCTTGCTTTTCCCAAGTCGGTCAGTCCGCTATCATTTGAACGAGTTTGGTCTTGGTCCCAACCGCCCGCAGAACATGCAAGAGCTACTTAATCAAAGGCATGCTACAGTAAGAAGCATGATAGAGCAAGCGTTTGGGGTTTTGAAAGCTAGGTTCACAATCCCAGGTGGTGTGCCTCCATATGACCTTAGGTTACAAAATAAATTGATTATATCTTGCTTTTTCATGCATAACATGATTCAAAGCAGGCAGTCTATGGCAGAGGAGGACATGGATTGTGAAATCCACATGCCGCCTGTCAATTGTCCTGTGTGCAACATTCCGCATGGACGTCGCAATGGCGATGAAGGAATGCACACGCTTTGTACTCGCATCGCTAATGCAATGTGGAATGCCTATGTGGCGGATAGTAATGCTCAAAACATTGATAGTCAATTACTGATGCTCTTTCTTTGTTATATCTAATTTGATATACATATGTCAATGTCACCATGCCTGAATGAAAATGCTTCTTGGACTTTTAGTGTGGTGGGTAATTGCAATTTCTCCGCCTTTGTAATGCTTACTTTGCTGTGCATATGTCAATGTGACAATGGCCCCTTCAAAATGCTTTTCAGAACTGCTAATGTGGTGGGTAATGATGCAGAAAACACTCATTGTGACCTGCACATTCTCAACCTTTGTAATGTCTGATTAGTTGTGCATATCTCAATGTCACAATGCTCCCATCAAAACAGTTTACGCAGTGGTAATGAGGTGGGTAACATTGCAGAAAACAGTCATTCGGCCTTGCTCATTACTGTAACTAAAAAAACACAAAACATGCATGGTGCATGGATGGTCATACCATCTACACATCCAAGCGCTCCGTACATGTTAGGTTAGCCCTCTTGCCATGTACACCCTTGTTGGTAGCCACCATGTCCACTTCCTCGAAGTCGTCCTCACCCTCACCACTATCTTCACTATCCTCTACCTTGTCACTAGCGCTCTCCTCTTCCCCTCCATCTTCATCTTCACTGCCAACCTCCTCTTCCACACCATTGTCCTCTTCTTCGTCGCACATGACCAGTTCATGCGTCACTCTTGCACCTTGGTTGGGGTTGCCCTTGTCATGGCTTTTGGCAAGAGCGCGTTTAGCCACACGTTTGCGAAGATCACCACATGAGAAAGCATAATCTGCACACGCCCATGGGGCCACCTTAAAGATGTCATGCAGTCGCATTTTGTTGCGCTTATGCACATAGCTGTCCTTCAAAACCAACCCAATTGCTGCATGGTACGGCTTTCGTTCTTGCACGTTGTATTCAATGGCACCGGCACGGTAAGCAATTTTGACAACCTTATCCAACTGACGATTGATGTTACTTTTACGCTTGCGGATGTGTTCGCTACCATCGTTGGCCAGCAAAGTGTCCTTACCCACTTCGGTTGTAGGTACCGTGGAAATGACGTTCTTGCCCTTTGTAGTGTCACTCGCAAAGAGGGCCGTCGCATCATCCCACCACGGTAACGCACGCCCCTCAAGTCGTGCAAGGGCAAGCTGGCTGGCGCGTACTTCTATCCAAACCGACTAAAGAAAGTCTAGCTGCATGGTTGAGTGGTCGGAGCTGTAACCGCTCCTTGTCACCAACGAGTATGCCACACGCCACAAAGCTCAAAGGTTGTCGATGCCGTTGCGTATCTAATGATCGGTTAACTTCTCTTTCAACCCCCACGTAAAGGGCTCCAAACAAGAGTGCGGCTTGGGAATATCTCTCATTTGGAGACCTTGACATAAACACGAGGGTCTGCTTCCCGAGTCGCTTGAGTGGGCGACTCGGGAACAGTGCTACAAACGAGAGTATGACTTGATGAAGGGGCTCCAAACGATTGTGCGACTCGGGAAGAACTCTCGTTTGGATCCCCTTTCCCCCAATCCTCCTTCAGCTTAGGAGCCATGGTGCTGAAGACTTTGGCCTGCCACCCACGGCCGTAAGGGAATTGGGGGGCGTGAAGCGCCATGACCCTAAGAAGTCGGGCATCGCGGTCGGACGCCTATAATTCTTTGGGCATACATCGCCCACTACGCTCGACGATAGCATGGTTGTTGTACCTTCACCTAAACCAGCACCAGCAACCTCGTCGAGAGAGGAAACACCCGTCGTATCTGGCGTCCCTACGGTGGAAGCTGCAAGAGTTGGCATTGCCTCCTTGTTTGGCACCGGGGATGACGCTGCACGGGTGACGTTTTCTGGCGCCGCCATGTCTTGGCCGTCAGTTTCAGGCGTTGATGGTACCTCCATGTTAGCTATGGGTGTTGATGCTGGACGTATGAGAGTTTTTGGAGCCAGCAATCCACAGTCAAAGCGGAGTAAAGGGGTGGTGGACGCATGTCTTCCCGTGGATGGGGAGGGTTCGAGTTGATTGGGAGGGGCACCATGGGGAGATGTGCTCCGTGCGTAAGGGCGAGACGAGACGGAACCACGTGGATTGGGGCCTGGTTGAACGCCCGTTCAGACCCCGTACTTGGGTCGGGGCTGTGGTTCTCGTCTGCTCCACGCGGACGTCCAAGCGCCACCCTCATGACCTGCCTACCTTGGCCGCAAGCGAAGTAACCGGTGCGTTTGTGGCGGCCTGACGTTCGCGAAAATCAGCCATCGCCGCCATCATTAGTTGGTATCTCGTAGTAATGTAGCGGGGTGGAGAGGCCATGGGTGGCCGACAATGCTGACGTTGCTGGTGGGAGTTGCAATAGAACTCAATGTCAATTTTTGCTTCCCTCGGTGAGACTGTTGTATGTTGAATGAGGGTGGCGCTTCGGCACTTCTTTGTAACGAGGTTGTCTGATGTTGGCTGCGTGAGAAGCCAGCTCACATCAAACATCCATGCTGTGTTGCGGGCTTATGTTAGTAGAAGCACCGCCGTAGCACGCATCATGTCGCGAAGCGCATGATACGCCCACCAGTGGTGCTAAGGTAGCAGCTGGCGTTATTGCTCCTGCCCCATGGGACGGGGTTCAATGTAACGTACCTTGTGTCGATAGGTTGCATCGGTAGCTTGCGTTGGTAGCTTGCGTTGGTTGCTTATGTTGGTTGCTTGCGTCGGTAGCTTGTGTCGGTTGCTTGCGACGGTAGTTTACATGCGCATTGATGCACGGGTACCAACTAGCCGGATCGCAAATTGCGATCCGGCATTGGCTTTGCTTGCTACCCGGATCGCAGATAGCGATCCGGGTAGTCGCTACCTTCCACGTGCATTGATGCGTGGTTTGATGCCGCGGCACGTGCGATGCCACTGAACTCCTTGTAAAGTAAAACAAAACGATTTGTGCGACAGAACTATTTGAAACCGTCGATCACTTGACCTTTCACCTGAAACCTAGTTTTAATGTAATTTCATCGCTAATTTCATAATCAAGACAAATTCTATTGATTCTATGGTTTTGCACGGATAGGACATTACCCAGACGTTGGGAGGTTTGCCAAGTAGGCTCAGTTTGCCCGAGAATCAACAAAAAACAGCGGGAGTGGTGTGATTCTACGGGTGATTCTTGAAGAATCCAAAGGCGCAATCGCTAACGTACGTGAGCCCTCGCCACCCAGTTTGACGTGCCGCCTCCCGCCTCCCCAACTAGAATCAAAATCAAAATCAATGACGCCGGTTCTTCGTCTGAAGGTTGAACTTGCTGGTTGATTCAACTTCGTGTTTTGTAATGACACTGTAAGACTGGTCAGTGAAAACATTTGAGGCTTTGCTTGTGCGATGTGGGACTTCGATCTTGGCAATGAGCACATCAGCATGGGTAGTCTTCATCGAATCTTGCGCACGAGTGACCGCACCAGGTCACGTGGGCCATTCGGATGCACCTTCCCTGCCCAACGCGGCCCTCATGCATCGCTATGATGCGTACCCTGCCGTCGCGATTACGAAGAGACGTGAAGATTCCTAAGCAATGGCCGTTGGCCGTCCATCGCCGGCCGTCAGTCTTTGGTCGTCGTTGCGTTGTCGCCCCGCAGGCGTTCACCGCAACTGACTGCGCTTTGGAAAGCGGCTCTGCCGCGCGATTGGACAGCCGTCAAGGCCGAACGACGGGGAAGTGAGGACCGGCCGCCGGCATGGTCTGACCGGCCGGGCTGTCGGTCCACAGCGGCGGCGACCGTCAAGCCTGGCTGCCCGTGAGCAGCGGCAGTAGCCGCAAGCCGGCGGTGCAACGCGGCCAAGCAAGCGCGTCTCTCTCAAGGTGCGCCTGGCACAGCGTTGTCTCTCTCGTCTTCCCGGGAAAGCGTCGCCTTGCCTTCTGACCATTGCCCCTGCCTCTGTGCCTCTTCATGAGCTGGACGAAGTTTTACATGCCTTCTTCGTTCTTTGCTTTCTGGTTCTTTCATTTCAGGACATTGCTGGAACGTTCTCGCGCCCCGTCGCAAACCTAGTGCATCGTCGTTCCTCTCCTCGTGCTCGCGGCTTCACCTCCTCACTTAGTGTCTCACTCCAACGTCACGTGAAGGATAGCACCCGATATGGCGCAGGGCGCCAGCGACAAAGACGTGGACAGGGAAGGCCGGCCCAGGCCCGAGGCGTGGGCAGACCCTCTCTTCGCCGCTCCACCGGGGCTCCGCTCTCCAGGCCTCAATCCTTCCAAGCCGCCACCGCCGCCACAAGCTCCAGCCCTACCGTCGCCCTCACCCGCCGCCGCACCTCCCCCCAACGGCGGAGAACGTGCACCGTCATCACCGGCTTCCCCAGCCAACCCGACTACTCTCACCCTCTCTTGCGCCGCAAACAGCCCGCCCTCGCTGCTGCTCGCCTCCGACCCGGCCTCCCCGGC
>SZWC01012413.1:55678-66809 GCA_023375785.1 Penium margaritaceum | reverse complement strand
TCCTCCTCCTCCTCCTCCTCCTCCTACTTTGGGCTATGGTTGCAACGCGTTGTCCCAACTTGTTTTCTGGCATGTGATTTCTGCTTATGTTTTATGGCATGTGATTTCTGCGTATGTTTTATGGCATGTGAATTCTGCTTATGTTTTATGGCATGTGATTTCTGCTTATGTTTTCTGGCATGTGATTTCTGGCCTTTGTTTTCTGGCATGTGATTTCTGGCCTTTGTTTTCTGGCATGTGATTTCTGGCCTTTGTTTTCTGGCATGTGATTTCTGGCCTTGTCTTCTGGCATGTGATTTCTGGCCTTTGTTTTCTGGCCTTTGTTCCCTCTGGCTTTTTCTTTCACGGCTTGCGCTCGCAGGTACAGAGACGCAGATCCTTCATCCGCCGCAGCCCTGCGAGGGCTTGCCGCTGCTTGGGCAAGATGAGCAACGCATCCCCCTCGACAAAACGGCGATGGGCTGCTTGCGGTCTCCGTTTTGAGCTTTGCCCTGCTCGTGGCCTCCCTCACTCGAGGTTGTGCAGGGTTTGCTGGGTGAGGTCTGAGAGGCTGGCCCGGGCTTTGCCGAGCTCTTTGCCTTGGGCTGGGGCTCAGGCCAACTGGAATCACGGCCATTGCTCGCTTCCTGAGCCGCGCACGCGTCACCTCCCCCAGCGGGGGAGGTGACGCGTTGTACATGGAGTTTGCACGTGAAGTTGTGCATGGAACTGTACAGGACTGGCAGACAGGGCCTGGTGCAGGCCTAGTGCATCGGGGCTGTGGGGCATGGAACTGCGGGAGGAAGTTGTAGGTGTGAAGGTTGACGTGGAGGTTTGAAGGAAGAACTTGTGGAGGATGAGACGGCTGACGGCTTTCACGCCACCAGAGTCTCTGACCTAATGGCTTTGGAATGTTTCACCTTTCGTTTCAACTATTTTTTTCTTTTTTTCTTCTTTTGGCAGTCCATGTGGTGCATGTGGCTACGCCATGTTGGGGAACAACACATGTCTTGAATGGCGCTTAACGCTTCCAATCAGCTGCACTGCATGATGATCTTTCGCCTTTCTCTTTAACGTACCAAGGTGTTTTCATGCAAACATAGATTTGAATTGACACTACAGGCTGGAAAAAGGGGGGGGGGGGGGGGGNGTTGGCGGGAATGGAAATCTTGTCCTTAAGAAAAACCTGTCAATTATCTGTTAGGACATGGCAACCAAACATGATGTAAATCCATGACCAGGAGGTGGTGGTTTATGACGATTGTGTTTTGCTGACGTTTTCGGGTCGCGTGGGGTGCGTGTCTGGTTGTTCACTTTAGTTTTCAGGTGCCTATTGAGAAAGTGCGTAGAAGCTTCCTAGCAACACAATCGTTGACCGGGTGTCAGTGACAGGTCAGACGGTCACGACAGTCACAGGTCGCACACGCAACGGCAAGGGTTTGGCTAGGAGACACAAGACACAGTGTTAGAATGCTTCAATATAGCATATGCAGAGAGAAATGACAACTAACAGGTCCAGGGCATAAATGCCTGCCGCGGCGCACGGCGAGTGTCGCACGCGGCAGTCCAAAAGCTGTCCTAAAACCGGCCCAAAACCACTGTTTTGGCCGTAACTCTGCGCACACATGTCAGAATCCTACGCCGTCTGAACCTAGACGTGCAGAATCAAAAGACGGATGCAGTGAGTGGTCACATGCATGCATCCATCGACTGACAGCGAGTATACAATGCAAAAACATGCAAGTGGGCCTCATGGCCAGTCCGCCGAAAGGCGCCTGCAAGACGTAGAAGGCACAGCAAGGAGTCCCGGTGACATCTGGGGCTTTGGAACAGTGGTCGGTCAGCTCCAAGCGGGTAGTCCGCCGCCTGTCGTCGCGCCGGTGTCACCAGGGCCGCCTGCCTCAGGGATCTGCACGAGTATGGACACGGCCGAGTGGTCACAGTAAACTGTACAGGAACGGCACAAAGCACAACACTCCCCATGACCCGATGGTACGCATGTCCATACGCGTGCAGCACTGGTACAACCACATAGTGAGTGACACAGACAGATGAGGCGCCAACGTACATCCCACACTCAACCACTGTCACGCACGGGGCGAAGCCCAACATAACGAATGGCCACGAGGAACTTTCCGCGGGCAAGTGCCTTCGTCAAGAAATCAGCTCGCTGCAAGTCAGTGCAAACCCACATGATGTAGATCACACGTCGCTCCACCAGATCACGAACGAAGTGATGCTCAACCGCAATGTGCTTTGTGCGAGCATGAAATACACCAGAGTTCTCCGCGATGGCGAGAGCATTCTGGTTGTCGCAACGCAGCACAATGGCGGGTACTGACTGCCCAAGCTCAAGAAACAAGCGCTGCCTCAGCAGCCCCTGCCCCCAAAGCCACATACTCTGCCTCCGACGAGCTACGTGCGATGCAGCCCTGCTTCCCGCTTCGCCAAGACAAAGCGGTACCATCGAGTAGAAACACATAGCCAGTGCGACTGCGCCCGTCAGGGCTCCAAGCCCAGTCGCTGTCAGTGTAGCCGTCAAGGACTACCGAACACTGCCGACGAAAGCAGAGTCCGAGATACGGTGTGGAGACCACGTACCGTACCACTCGCACAGCCGCGTGAAGAGCTCTCGCACGTGGAGCCTGCGAGAACTGAGCGAGGAGGTTGACGGCGAATGCGAGGTCGAGACGCGTGGTAGTGGCCAGGTACATCAGAGATCCGATAAGACGGAGGTACAAGGTCACATCCACTGTCTCCCCCAGCTGTGTAGGGTCATCCACCTTCAGGGCATCCTACCCATCAGGTGTGAGGGGTGTGGAAGCAGTGGGCATTGCACCAAGGAGATCGCTAAAGCGCTCCCCCACGACTCGTGCGTATCGGGCCTGATGCAGCAACAGTTTCCGATGTCTGCGATCTCGCACGATCTCCATACCAAGAAACACCGATGCAGGACCGAGGTCCTTCATCCTGTAGGCGATCTGCAGGACAACCTTGGCCTCCTTCACGGCGTCCAGGGACGGAGACGCGATCAGAAGGTCATCAA
The DNA here is from genome assembly GCA_023375785.1 of Penium margaritaceum. Taxonomy (NCBI): domain Eukaryota; kingdom Viridiplantae; phylum Streptophyta; class Zygnematophyceae; order Desmidiales; family Peniaceae; genus Penium; species Penium margaritaceum. Next base: position 63,784 of record SZWC01012413.1, on the reverse strand, counting down.
CATAGACCAGGATGGCGGTGAACCGCTCGGGTGTCGGTAGGATGAAGAGTGAGGGGTCTGCCTCGCTTTGTACGTATCCTGCGCGAGTCAAGGTGCCAGTGATCTCCCGGTTCCAACACCGTGGAGACTGCTTGAGGCCATACAAGGACTTGCGCAAGCGCCAGACCTTGTCACCGTCCTCAAAGCCTGGTGGCTGAGCCACGTAGATCTCCTCATCCAAAGAGCCATGGAGGAACGCGTTGTTCACATCCATCAGGTGTAGTTCCCAGTTATGCTGAGCTACTACACCGAACAGAGCTCGAGCTGAGGTCATGCGGCCGACAAGGGCAAAGGTGTCAGTGTAATGAACTCCCTCATTCTGAGAGAACCCCTTGACGACCAAGCGGGCCTTGTAGTGTTCCAGTGAGCCATCCGGCTTCACTTTCTTGCGAAAGACCCACTTGACCAGAATCGCCTTCCTCCCAGGGGGAAGGTCGACCAGCTCGTAGACTCTGTGCTCTCGGATGGCGTGAAGCTCATCCTCGTAGGCAGCTCGCTAGGCCTCAGCATCTTGCGATGAGAAAACCTCCCTCAATGTGCCCGGGTAAGGCGCCATAGAGGGGGAACTCTGCGTGACAAGTGCACACGCCTCAGTGTCAAGTCTGACGGCCACGAGATCAGCTGCTACGTCACAGGCGATATGGAACTCGCGAGTGACCAGGTCGTGCCCTATAGGGCACGCTTGGTGTACCTCTGAAAGCTCAGTGCGGACACTCAGGCCTAAGGCCTTTGTGCCTGGATCATGCTCACGATGCTGCGAGAGGAACGCCTGGGTCCGGGACCCGACGCTCGGTGAGCTCCGGAATCCAGTGGTCGAAGGTGACCACCGGGCTCACGGGAGTAACCGGAGGTTGAGGGGCGCACCTCAGGCTCAGGAACAGGTACGACCACAGCTGGTGAGGGCTGAGTCGAGGCAGCCGGGGATGCCGTGCGAGGAGAAGAGTGTGTGGGGGACAGTGAGCTGGGAGTGACAGCGGGCAAGGCTGGCACGGACACTGAGACAGGAGTGTCAGCCGACGTAGGGACAAGAGTGGGCTGGACTGGGTCAGACACCGGAGCAGGGGTGCCAGTGGACACAGGTGGTGATGCAGGAGGAGGCGTGAGAGTAGCGGTACCTGTGGGGTATGAAACAGGCTGAGCAGGCGCGATCTCTGGACCAACTGCAATGATAGCCGGGTCATCAAGTGCTGGAGATCGAGAGGGGACTCGAGCGGACACATCAGCATGACGAGAAATGGTCACTGGCGGAGAAGTCTCCCCAATCCGCCGAGGACCCTCACAGGAAGGGACATGAGCAGCGGAGAGAGCTGTGATCGAAGCCAGATCACGGTATGTGAGAGACTCAAAAAACAGCACGTCACGGGACTCAATGACACGACGGTGAGTGGGGTCCCAAAAGCGTCAGGCCTTTGACCGCGGGGAGATGCCGATGAAGGCACACAAGCGACCCCGAGGGGAGACCTTGGACCCCTGCTCGTCCTCAATGTACCACACGGAGGCCAGGGAACCCCAGACGCGTACTAGACGAAGATCAGCACGGTGACCAAACCAGAGCTCGTACGGTGTAACATGATCCGGAAGCGGACCATGCGGGAGGCGGTTCCAGACCCACATCATGTAGGCGAAGCCCTCGAAGGCGAAGGACTCCGGGAGACCGCACTCAGACCGCATGGCACGGACCGCATCCTCCATGGTGCGGTTCCAGCGCTCAGAGACACCGTTCTGCTGCGGGGTAGCAGGAGCGGAGACCTGGTGAAAAATGCCGTGCTCAGCAAAGAAGGAGTCCATCTCACCGAGGAACTCGCCGCCGCGATCCGAGCGAAAGGTATGTAGCGTGTGGCGAGACTGACGCTCAGCCATCACGAGCCAGAGCCGAACCGCAAGGGCGGCGTCACTCTTCTGACGCAGACTGTAGACCCACCGCATCCGGGTGAAGTCATCAGTCAGCGTCAGAACATATCGTCCCCTCTCGGACAGGGACTCAACCGGGAGAGGACCAAGCAGGTCCGAGTGGACTAACTCGAGTGGCCTCAGCGCTCGCGAACGCGAATCAGGATAAGTGCACCGGTGCATCTTTCCCTGAGCGCAAAAAAGGCAGTCGGTCTTGGGTGACTTCTCGAAAGAAGCCATGTCAAGGCCAAGAGCGGGCTGTGTCCGTATGAGCTTCGACAAAGTGTCGGAGCCCACATGACACAGACGTCAGTGAAGCAACCTCTGGTGTTCTGAGGATAGAACACCAGTGACAAAAGCACGACCAGAGGAAGGTGGAGAGCAAGGGGAGGATGGCCGAGCAATGCGATACAAATCATGTATGAGTGAAGCACGTAGGACAATGCTACGGGTGTCAAGAGCAGTCACCATCGCTTAATCAGCGGTATGCTCAACCGAGAGACCCATCAGAGTGCAGGCACGCACAGTCAGCAGACTGAGCTCAAGATCAGGCACAAACAGCACGTAAGAGAGATACAAGGGGGCCAAACGGACCATCAAAGCATACAACCCCGACACCGTGGACAGGTAAGGACTGACCAGAGCCTGTACGAACAGAACGGACAGTCGTGACAGGACCAAGTACCACAAAGTCACTACGACGACACGTCATGTGGTGGGTGCCACCGGAGTCGATGATCCAAGTGCCACCGGAGTCACGACTGGTGGACGTCACTGTACAACGAGCAATGGAACACTTGGCATCAGAGGGACGCTGAGCCGTCAGTGGGAAGGAACGACGTACATCACGAAGGTGAGACTCATAAATCCAGTCAGTGCAGTCAGGCCCGACATCATCACATGCGGACTGTGCTCCCCCACACGTGTCATCACGAGTCACAAGGACGGACGAACAAGAAGTCTGTGACCCACTCGACGATGACAACACACTCGCACCTCCTTGAAAGCGAAGCGCCAGAAGATGACGAAGCTCGGCGATGGTGTGGTCACGTGGGTCTGGATCACTGTTGCTCGCCGGTGAGGACGCAGGAACAGCTGCAGTCGTGGTCGCCGCGCGTCCAGAAGAGTGTGCGGGCGACGTGCCGGACGCGGTGCGAGTAGCATAGGCAAGTCCGCGAGTGATGCGCTCCCCGTCAAGCGGCTGCTAGCACTCGGTGTAGCGATGGGCACCTCCACAGTTGTAGCAGTGCACGGAACGACCACTGCTACCACTGGATGACGACTGATGTTGACCAGATCCGTGCTTCCTATTCTTCTTCTTCCCCTGGGCAGCTACTGCAACGCCCTGCGTCTGCGTGGGTGTAGACGGGGTCAAAGAGGAGGCGGAAGATGAGGTCATGATGGAGGTAAATGAGGGTGAGTGCAGGAAGGAAGATGGTGGTGAGGCGAGGACTGTTGCAGCGAGGGAAGTCTCCTGATGTGCTATTGCTGCCTCGCGGGTCGATGTCACCTGGAGGAAGAGCTGATGAGCCCAAGGGAGCAGCTATAGGGTGGCTGAGAAAGGCTCGAGAGCAGCGTCGCTGTACCGTGTGAAGATGTCGGTGTACTCCAGGCAAACTCCGAGCATGATCGTCTGAAGTGCCCACAGCTGTGTGCCCCCTGAGGTCCCCAGACGCGTGTAAATACACATGGCACGTCGCCAGTAATCCGCCGCAGGCTCCGATGCTCCCTGACGGAGCGAGTGGAAAGCACGAATGTGTGACGCACACGTAGCGTGCGTCTCTGCGGCCAGTAGGGACAACGCCAGATCCCAGCCTCCACGAGGATCTGCTCCGGTGCCTGTGCCAGCCTCGCCAAGGAAAGGGCGGAAGTCGACGACAGTCTCGCGTGGCATGGCGTAGAGAAGTCCTCGCATGGCCCGGGCTGCTGTCACCACCTGTTCTGGATCTGTAGACTGGTATGGGCTGTGGTAGTAAGGCCACACTCCCTCGGAAGTGGCCCACACCTGAAACATGATCTCCCAGCAGTCAAATCCATCCTCGCTGATGTACCGTGGAGGTGGTACCTCAAAGTCCTTTGGCTGCCGCTCCGTGGGGAGAGCAACCACAGGCTGAGAAGGGCGAGAGACGGGGAAAACTCCTGGAAGGGGGTGATCAACGGGGAAGTCAGGTGACGGTCATATCGGGGACACGGGTGGAGATCGGATACCCGTCTGCAGCTGACGGAGGCGCTCCTGTAGGAGACGAATCTCCCTCTCCTGGAGTCATCCTCGAAGCCTGGCATGAATGGCTCGTCATTAAGGAGGTCCGCAGGTGGTGGGGAAACTACACGAGGAGGTGAAGCAGGCGGAGCACCTGTCATGGGCACCTGAGCCGAGTGCTGGGTGGAGGCCGCAACGCCGGCAGCTCCCTCAGAAATCCGCGAAGGAGCCGTGGACTGAGCGCGTAGGAGCTCAGTCAGCGTGCGGATCGCGTCAGTCTGCTCTCGCTGCAGACAACGCATCTCCTCCTGCTGGCTNATGGCTCGTCATTAAGGAGGTCCGCAGGTGGTGGGGAAACTACACGAGGAGGTGAAGCAGGCGGAGCACCTGTCATGGGCACCTGAGCCGAGTGCTGGGTGGAGGCCGCAACGCCGGCAGCTCCCTCAGAAATCCGCGAAGGAGCCGTGGACTGAGCGCGTAGGAGCTCAGTCAGCGTGCGGATCGCGTCAGTCTGCTCTCGCTGCAGACAACGCATCTCCTCCTGCTGGCTGCGCAGGTCCTCAATGGCCTGCGAGCGAGGGCTCAATACCCCTGGAGAGGAGGAGGAGGGATCACCTCGTCCCTTGTCCTTGTCGTCGGGCGAACTCATGTCGCCGCTCACTATGGGACAACAGGTCAAGTTTGCCGGATTTCAAAACCATCTGTGTTTCTCGGGGATTTGAAACGCTGGCAACTTTTGACTTTCCAGGTGAAAATTTGGCTAAGTGTAATGCTGACGTCAGCACGACCTGATGACGTCAGCAATCAACAATGCTGACGTCAGCTCGTCCCCTCTTTTTTGTTTTTTTGTTTTTGTTTTTTTCTTTTTTTTTCTTTTTTTTTCTTTTCTTGTCACGCATCTGCCGCTCCGCGGTGGCGCGCAGCAGCTCCGCGGAAGCTGCGCAGTAGCTTCCGCCCAGCTGCTGCTGCAGCTGTGCTGTCAGCTGCAGCAGCAGCTGCGTAGCTGCATGTGCAGCGGTTGCAGCAGCGGCTGCGCTGCTGCTGCTGCTGCTGCTGCGCGCGGCGGCTGCTGCTGCACGCTGCAGCTACTGCTAGCTGCCGCCGCCGCACGCTACTGCTGGCTGCCGCCACCGCGGGCTGCTGCTGCTGCCACTGCTGCGCTGCTGCTGCCGCCGCGACTGCCGCTGCTGCTGCTATGCCGGTGCCACTGCTGCGCTGCTGCTGCCGACGCTGCTGCTGCGCTGCTGCTGCCACGCTGCTACGGTGGCCGCTGCTGCTGCGCTGCTGCTGCGCTGCTGCCGCCGCCGCCTCTGCTGCTGCTGCTCTGCTGCTGCGGCTGTGGGGGGGCGGCTGCACGCACCGCAGCCGCCACACACCTCTGCGTGGCGGTACACGCCGCTGTTGCTGCCTTAGCAGCTGCGATCTCACGTGGTGGGTGGAGTACGTTGACGGCGACCGGCCGTCTCCAACAGGTCCCAGAAGCTCTGCTGCAGCGGTGACTCTCACTGTTGCTGCTCTGCTGCGTCTCTGTTGCGCAGCTCAGTGAGAACTGTCTCACTGCTCTGATACCATGAGAAAGTGCGTAGAAGCTTCCTAGCAACATAGCCGTTGACCGGGCGTCAGTGCCTGGTCAGACGGTGACGACAGTCACAGGTCGCACACACAACGGCAAGGGTTTGGCTAGGAGACACAAGACACAGTGTCAGAATGCTTCAATATAGCATATGCAGAGAGAAATGATAACTGACAGGTCCATGGCATAAATACCTGCCGCGGCGCACGGCGGGTGTCGCACGCGGCAGTCCAAGAGCTGTCCTAAAACCGGCCCAAAACCACTGTTTTGGCCGTAACTCTGCGCACACATGTCAGAATCCTACGCCGTCTGAACCTAGACGTGCAGAATCAAAAGACGAACGCAGCGACTGGTCACATGCATGCATCCATCGACTGACAGCGAGTATACAATGCAAAAACATGCAAGTGGGCCTCATGGCCAGTCCGCCGAAAGGCGCTTGCAAGACGTAGAAGGCACAGCAAGGAGTCCCGGTGACATCGGGGGCTCTGGAACAGTGGTCGGTCAGCTCCAAGCGGGTAGTCCGCCGCCTGTCGTCGCGCCGGTGTCACCAGGGCCGCCTGCCTCAGGGATCTGCACGAGTATGGACACGGCCGAGTGGTCACAGTAAACTGTACAGGAACGGCACAAAGCACAACACCTATGCCTAGGCCAAATTGTGCCTCATAAATAGGGTAGCTCGATCGGATTGCTGTCGGCATTTTCGCTGCCGGCGGCTTCACATCCTAGGTGAAACAGTCAGTCTCGCCCACCTTACACTGGCTCACCACTCATCTGATGGCGAGCCAGCCACCTTTCTGTGGCCCATGTTCCATGCATGCGATTTTTTGCTGTCATAGACATGCGTACTCGCATCTCATGGCACGTGTGCCACAGCTGTGAGTGCTGCTTACTGCATGGCAACCGTAACCAAACCCAGTTTCACACAACTTGCTTGGAGAGCATCTTGCTAGTGGACAATCAAGGGAGTGTGAGGCAGGTTGCTGCGTGCGCAGCCTTAGCAACAGCATCGCCAATGGCCATTGCACTGGTCGGGGGTGGATGTGGCAGGGAGGTATTTTCAGCCCGGACCATCTACAAAAACCAAAAAAAAGGGGGGAAGAAGAAGAAGATGCGGCTAGGATGCGAACGTGGTCCGGGCGGCTGCGTCAAGAGCAGCCACAGTTGCTGTAGCTGCTGTGGTGGCTGCAGGATTAGCCTCTACTGCATTGGCCAGTGGCTGCAGCAGCAGCCAAGGCAGCAGAAGTAGGCTGCCTCAGTTTCAAGCAATGCAGGAGCTGCAGGAACGAAAACTGCTGCATCAACGATCGGCTGCAGTAGTAAAGCCAGCCATAGCGGTGGCTGCAGCGTCAGCTGCCGCTGCAGCAGCGAGGGACAGTTGAGGCTGCGACTGCAGCACTATCTGCCGCACAAACCAGCAACTTCAGCTCTTTTCCGTGCACCACTAGTTTCTGCAGTCACTGCGCCTCTCCGAAACAGCATCAGCACCTCCAGCTACAACACCACTTGCAGCTTCTGCACCGGCGTACTGGAGGAACATGAACCGCAGCAGCAGTTACACCTGAGCCGGCAAGGGAAGATCGCACGAGCAGCAGCTGATGCGTCACAAAAACACTGGAGCAGCCTACAGCCGCTGCTGCCGTAGTGGCAGTTGCCGCCGCAGGCTTGTGCTCTTGATTGGAAATGCACCGCTACACGAGCAGTGGCAAAATCAGGAGGCAGCAGAGAACAGCAGCAGAAGTAGCAGCAGCACTTTACAGTTGATGGAGGAGCAGAAGCATCAGAAGTGAGATTAGGAGCAGAAGCAGTGGCAGCGGCAGCAGCAACAGTATGTAGCAACAGTAGCAGCGGCAACAGAAGCAGCAGCAGATGCTGCATCAGCAGCAGAAACAGCAACGGCACTAAGAGCTCTTGCACCATGGCTGTAGCCAACCTGGCTACAGCTGCCGCTGACAAGTACCAAGCCAAGGACAGCTCTAAGCTAAGAACATACAGCGTAGAATCGAACCAAGACCAGCACCTCTAGTATGCCAAGACAGCAAGATCGGGTGTCTTCACTACATTGCTGAGAATGGTTCCCCCCTCCATCCTCTACAGGATGGAGGGCGGGACCAACCAGTGTCCGTGTACCTTGGCTGCATTGCATCATGTCCAAGGGATGATTTCTTTTTTTCTTTTTTTAATCCTAAACTAAATCACTCCTCAAAGTCACTGAACTGAAATACTACTGGAAAAAAACCCCAGGAAAGGTCTGAGTTGATGGATTGAACGACTGCCACAATTACCACAGAAGTTTAATGTACAGTTTCTCGGTCTGCACACTGTTCTCCACGTTGCCACCCTCACTCTCCACCCTCACCCTCCACCCTCCATCCTCCACCCTCCACCCTCCACCCTCCACCCT
>SZWC01012413.1:18056-38478 GCA_023375785.1 Penium margaritaceum | reverse complement strand
AACTCTACCACACAGCAACTGTCCACGACCCACCCACCCACCTGGGCCCAGGGATGTCTGGAAACACCGACCAACGCCACCACCCGGACGGTGTCAGTGCGAGCAGCAGCGCCAGTAGCAGCAGCAGAGGCGGCAAGGTCGCAGCAGCTGCCACATACAGTGAGGCTCCTGCGGGCCCCACTCCCAACCAGTGACCGTCTGTGGTGGTGGCTGTTGCTGCTCCAGCAGCAGACCGCAGTAGATCCATGGCTACCCGGCAGTGCAGTCCCTCCTCACTTGCTGGAAAAATGAGGAGGGAGCAAAGGAGCAAAGAGAGGGAGAGGGAGCTAGGAAGCGAGTGAGGGAGGGAGGAAGGGAGGGAGAGAGGGAGGGAGGGAGGGAGGGAGGGAGGGAGGGAGTGAGGGAGGGAGGGAGTGAGGGGGTGAGGGAGGAAGCGGGGGGAGAGAGGGAGGCAGGGTAGGGAGGGCGGGGAAGCAGGGGAGAGAGGCAAAGAGCGAGGGGAGGGAAGGAGACACCCTGCACCCTGCAGGCAGAAGAACCTAAAGCTTTTCCATAGAGAAGAGCGTCAACCTTTACCACCATTGGCGAGGGCCAATCCCGCTGCCTCCCTGTCCCGCACTGCGGGGGACCCCGGCAGATGGATCCCGGTGGGGGATCTTCTCCTGGGGAGGACAGGTGCACACAGTGAACCAAGCACTGCACTGCACTTTGCTGCACTGCACTGCGCGCACCAACGGGCCAGGAGGCGGTGGCGGCGGCGGCAGCGGCGGTAGCTGCGGCGACGGCGGCTGCTCGACAGCCCCCTTGCCTGTTTACGCCCGTGCCTGTGGCTTGGTGCTTGAAGGGCGAGGTTTCGCCCAGCACAGCCAAGCCACACGTAAAAAGGTCGGCTGGGTGGCTGGCTGGCGCGTTCTGCTACTAGGTGCCTTGGTACCATGCCATCGACTTGTGCTTTTTTCACAAAGAAACGGGGAAATATTTCCTTCTGAATATTTTCGCAAATCACGTCTCCTACTGCAGGACTCGTACTGATTGGCGGTGCGTTTTCGGCGGCCACACCTCGGCAGAGGTCTGAGGGATCAGATAAGGCGGTGCGCCAGGCTGGCACCGGACAGGGAAGGGAGCCGGACAGCCAGACTCGCGGTAGGCCGCAACCAAGCAGTCACCGGTCTCCGATCCCCGCGCGGCATGGGAAGCGCAGTCCTCACACGAATGCGCGTTTTAGAAGGCGCGGCAACGCTTTCCTCTTTTTGCTGGACCGTGCAGCTGGGTTCCAGTGCAGCATGCGGCGTACTGCACACCCACATCATCTCTCCCAACCTCTCGTTGGCCCACAAGGCGATTAAATCCGTTCCAAATCTCTCTCATCGTCGTCACTAGCGCATGCAGGGCGAGAGTCCCACCGTGCAAGACATCCCCCCCCACAACCCCCACTCGGGGAAGAGCCCTCGCATGCAGCTTGCATGACGTTTTGCAGGCACCAACGGTGCCTGAAAATGCCATGCAAGCTCCAACTGCTGACGCCAACGTGATCAGTGGCCACTCGCACCTCGCGAAGTTGCTCATGCCGCTGGACCATCGTCGTCGTCGTCGTCGTTGGGTCGGCAATCCCAAGGACGAGGCCAATTCGAACCGCCACAGCAACCGCGCCGCGACGCAGCTGCGCGTCGACAAGGGCGACCACAATGAAGACTTGATCAGGACCTGCTTGGGAGCAAGTTTAATTTTGTGGGAAGTCCCAGAGGGTGCCCACCATATCCCTCACCATCAGTCTAGTTGTGACATGAGTCGAGGAAGCCGTAAACCCCCTCACCGCGAGCGCTAGGTGGAACCATCCAATACCGACGGGTTTGATCCAAAGACCCGTCAGTCTGGCGCCAATCTTCCACCCAGAGCATCAACTCGTGGGTTTAATAGTGTCCTTACATTCAATACAACCCGGAAATCCAATAGTGTCCGGTTGCACTTATGATGTTCATGCGCGAAGTCCCCGCCACGTTACTAGATACTGTCACTTTTCCACGCTATCAGTGTCCTCAGATGTCGTATGCGGCGTACTCCATACCCTTGAGTGCTTCATCATATTCTGGTGGAGGCATGTCTCTGTCAAGAAATTGCTCCCAAAGGTCCTAACATAGTTCTATTCTGAAAATATGGAACACCAGGTGGACCGTCATATTTTCGGTAGTTAGATTTGTACAACGATACATATCCTCATTTCGTCAATCACGAGCTACCCCAACCACTTCAATTGTCATTCTTATACATATGGACGTTTGCAGAGCTCAAGATGACGCAATTACGATCATGGAATTTGATTTCCGTCGTATACTTGTCAACAACTCGCTTCATGGTTGCCTTAGACTTTGCGAGCATGTGGCATGTCTTGTCCCATATGCTCTGGAGTCTATCCATCATCCTTTTACTACTACTATGGAGCTTGAACTTTGTGAGCTTGCTATATTTTAGGGTATTTTTCCACAAACCACATTTAGATGCTTTTTTCTTACAGCTACGGAGGTCACAACGTATTATGCAAGCTTGAAACCTGATAGCTTGACTGCCCAAATAATGCCCCATGGCTCGCACATGATTTCAAGCATTTATTCAAGCCTCTAAATGGTGCACTGAACCCGACCGTCAGTTGGGGGATGAAACATCGTTGACTGTTGGATACGACTACGATAGCGGGTCAATAGATCCAACCACATGCTAGTGGTGAACCTATAGTCTGTATCGCTTGTGATGGAGGAGGGCATGCCACATAGTCGGACGGCATTTCTGAGGAAGATTCGCATTTTTTTCTCGGGAACCATGGATACTGTCAGGATGAAGTGCAACACCTTTAGGAAGTGGCTGACAACTACAAGTAAAGCATCAAATCTCACTGATGGACCGAGTGTGCCCCTCACAAAGTCCATGGAGATGTTTGACTATGGCTCTTTCGCTACTGGTAGCAGGTGAAGAAAGCTTAGGATTTTGGTCCACCTTGACTTATGATGTTGGCACATGTTGCACGTTTTGTAATATTTTGGGATGTCGGTTTGCATAATCTCCCACCAGTAGTACTTTGCAACTTTCTTTACCACCCTTTTCTCACCAACGTCTCCACCTGGACAATTTTCATGACACTCCTCCACTAGTCTGTCGCTCGGAAGGTACAACGACCTAGAGAGTAGATTTTCATTGCAAGTAGGCGTCATCGAACCAAAACGTATATTTTAATGCCCCTAGAATTCCTTGTGTACTTTTGAGAATGGCCTTGCAAGGTAGAGGTCTCTTTCTACAAGCAACATGTTGATCTCGACCATCAAATCTGGTTGTTGACTTAAAGCATCTTCCTGGTTTGCTTTTCCAGACGAGTAATCGATGCTGTTATCAAAGTTCAAATCAGAGAACTCCATCAAGTTTGTCAACAACTCAAATCTGGTCGAGTCTTCACACATTTGAGCGTGTTGTGACATGTGCGGAAAAAAATAATTGGCGTTCGAGAAAGTACTGCTACGTCTCGAATGCGTGCACGACCACCAATATTTCTTTTTTTACAGCATGTATCTTAGCTCTGGTCCACGTGAATTTCTCAACATGTACGGGATAAGTTAAAATCCACCACCGTTGTCTTCAAGGAGATCGGTTCCGATTGCTTGATTGGACGTGTCAGTGGCCATGATGCAGTACCTAGTCAGATTTACCAATCATTAAAAACTGTCAACTCAATCAGACATCGAGCCAAGTCACACTTCGAGGGTTTTCCATGAACATTCTCTCCATGAAAGTTTCAGAAAGTTTTAAAGATGTCCATCATGCTCCTCAAAGTATACGTAGCGGGTGCAGATTTCCGTCTTCTTCATGATCTTATCAGTTACATAGATTTAATGATAACTGCACTATAGGTTAACTGTGGTGAAATCCTCGTTCCTCTGAAATCTGGTCAAAAGGTTTGCCTTCTCGCAAGAGAGGGTAGTGGTTCTTCATAGTAAGGACGTTCACTGCCATTTTTTCCATGCACATCTATGAAGCATAGGTGCATTGTATGGTGACATGAATGGCCTTATGAACCCCTCACTAAGCATCTGATCCAAATGTTTTCTTTACTTGGTCTGCTCGTGGTAACTCATTCCATAGGTCCCCATATATGTTGGTTTGTTGCCCAACATCAGGTCTCGTTCTGGGTCCCAAACAAGGTCCGTAATTTTGCACGATGTTTTTGTGTTTAAAACTCAGAGTTCGTAAAAAACAAAGTCATATTCATTTCTCATGCGATAGCATGAGACTGTCACTTGTGAGGCACAATCGACAATTTTGCGCCAAGTTTTCTAGCACATCTCTTGTTCTTCCTTGCTCGTTCTATGCCTCGTCTTCACTTGCTCTCTCTGGTGAGCAGGGAAAATGAGGGCAAGGGCACAAGGCCATGGGCCTTGCTCTCAAGGCCCTCATGGCCTCTCAGCCATCGATGGAGCCACCAGCTTGATCGACGGCTGGTGGCTAGCTAGCGGGAGGACGGCCGGTCGCCTGACCAGCCGCTGGCCATCCAACCGGCCGGCAGGCGGCCAGCGAGTGGCTGGCCACCGGCCAGCTTTCACTCTAGTGAGGGTTGGTTGCGAACTATCTCCTCGCTCTACCGAGGTGGGAGGGCTGAACTCGCCCTCCCTTTACATTCCCCCCTATAGATGATGAACCGTCTTGGTTCATGCCCAACAAGTTGGACTGCCAGATAGTGAGACGTCAACATTGTGACATAAACATAACATTATTCAATCACTATTTGTAGCTTGTCAGTCCGCACGGCTAGCGACCTACTCCCTTTAGGCTAGAGCACCCACGCAACGACTATGTTTGGTGTTCCAAATCTCCTATGGTCGATGTCCATGAATTTTTCCTTGCAAAGATTCCGTTCATTGTCTCCGTATTCATTTGGTGTCCGTTTCTACACGTCGATACGTGCACGCTGCTAGCTTGTTCCGGTAACTGTTCATCGCCCCCCCTGGCGAGCAAGATTTAGGCTCCCAGGTCCACGACCGGCCCAGAGGACGAGGAATTCCCTAGCAACTCACAATGGACGTTTAGGCCATCGGTGTTAAAGTAGGTGAAGCACCCCACATTGGTCGACGGTAGGAAGGTCTGTCCGTGACGGCTTCACGGTTCCTTTTGTCATGTATGGATCCAACAGGATCATATGAAAAAGGTTATGTATCCTCGTACTCGGCAGAAGCATCAATCATTTTGTCACTGGCCCGATGCATGTAATGATGGAAAACGACCCTAGCCACTCTGCTCAAATTCTTTACATACCGAGCGGCTTCAGCCAAAGGTTCTTAATTCTACATAGCACCTTGTTGCTGATGTTAAACGAGATCCCACAGTGTCCTTTGTCAAAGTATACCTTTTCATTTTTGTTGAGTTGCTTGTAGCTGACCCTTCTCCTCCTGGAACAAGGCATACATGACCGATTGTCTCTCCCGTGAAACTGTGTATCAACAAGTGCATTGGGAATTGAACAAACTAGTGAACATGGACAATTCACAGAAACTGCTAAACTTCACATACAAACCATTTTAGTTTTCATTATTTGCAAGGAATGCACATCTTTTCTGTGCTGATTTGCATTCGTGTCGATGTTTTGTGAAAAATGCTTGCATGCAAGAATAAACTTATTGGTACACTAGTAAACAAGTGTGTAAATTTGAGGTGATTAACCATAAGTCAAACAATGAGTCTATGTGTGTGACAAAGGCTCAAGAATAAATGACATTTCCTTTTGTAATCCCACTCCTCGCCAATGAAGAGGGCACCACTGGATGTTGACCACTGTTTAGCACAAAAAACCAAGACAACATATAACTAAACTACACTGAGTCGTTGATCAAGTTTGCCATCATAAACTCTACCAATGCTAGGATTTTTTCCCAATCATTCATAGCAAATCTCAATTACATACAAAGCATCTATTCCATAATACAATTCATGTGCTCCTTTTCTATATGAACTTTAGACTGAAATACTGTCAACATTTGAGACTCGCTACCGAAGGACTCGTGCATGTTTTTTCAAGTTTACTTACAAGTTATCCCTCTCGATCAAGTTGGAATTTCGCACGATCACAGAAAAGGCTTGGTTAGTCTTGTTGTCATGCCACTACCTTTGGTGTGCTAAACAATGCTTGTACAACTGCTAAGAATTGCATGCGGAAGCTCTGGTTGTGTTACAAGAATACAACGTACAGCAATACTATGTAAAAGCTCAGCAACAGCGCATGAACAGCTCGTCAACAGAACCCTGACAGAGCCTGGCCTCAACTAGGCGCGACGTCTTGCTAGGCGTTCAACCATGTAGCAAGAATCTTGGCGTGTCGACCGTCTTCAGGGTTGGCAGTCCTTGAGGATTTCAGACAACCTCCTCTCCATGGTGGCACACTTTTACCAGAGTCAGTGGGTTGTCAGAAGGAACCTCCAGGAAACTCCAGTAGCACCGGGGTGTGAGTCTAAAACAGAGATCAAGTGGCTCACAGACGTGCAGAGTGGTTGATGCTGATACAATGGAGTTGGAGAGATTGGAATTGGTTACTGGACCCACAATTGGTGCTCCCTTCAATGCTTCTACTCTAGCTGGTAGCGGTCTTGGCGGTCTAGGCTGCTTCACTGAAGGTGGCGGTCCCGTCCGTCCCAACCGTTGATGCAGTAATGTGTCTTCCAACATCAAAAGGGACAACGATGATGCAATAAGTCATCCACAAGGTCGTATGTGAGCTAGTCGACTTTGTTGATGTTTGTACAATGGCTCACGCAAACCTCGTTAAGCTTCGTACTCTCCAAGATTACCTTGTACGAGGCAGTTGCCAAGTTTTTGAACCTTGGAAATCACTTCAGTGACCTAGCCAAGGTAGTCCCACCTTTCTTTGACACAGCGAACCATTTGTACACGTCCAGGGCTTGAACATGCCCTTGAGGACTAAAACAACGAGGAATATTCTAGCCTTCATAGTGGAAAATTCCCCATAGGAAAATTCCCGCTGAATCAAAGGAAAATCCGTAACTTCACGTGGACTCCTCCAAAAGTGAAACTGACTGTGCTGTGCTGAAGCCAAAATCCAACACAATTATCGCCTCACTCCAAGACTCCCCCTAGATAAGTGTGATGGTGAAGATAGAAGGACTCGGCCACACTTGAATTTGCTCAGTGGCAAAGAAACCCATAGTTTCTTGAGTCATCACTGAACTTCGGTGGCGGCAACAAAATTTTATCGTACTATGGAGGTCAAAAGATGTGTCCCCCCTCTTCCCTAGGATGTGTAGCAGAAATCCAGAGCACGCTCCTTGGCTCTCCTTCCTTAGGTGTTTTTTTTTTTTTTTATAACAAAGCTAGGTTCAGCTCCCAAAGGTCTCTTGGGGTGCCTCTGACTGCATCTCAAGGGTCATGCTCTCAGTTGAAAACTTGAATGCGATGTCTCCTACTATCGGTGACCTTGATTGAGCTGTCCATGAGCTGTTTTCAAGGATTTGACAGCCAAAAAAAGATTTTCTGACACTCCTGTCTCGCTCCCTACTTGCCCGTGTAGTAGAAAAGGACGCCGGATCATTTCTCTGGAGCATTTTGCAGTTTTGGAACCTGTGGAAACGTTTGTCGCTTGGCCCTTGGCGTTGTATTGCATTCCCGAGAGCCTGCTTTTGTCTCTAGAGTTCGTAGTTTGTCGGTTCCGAACGCGGATACACTTCTCACGCGCAAGAATCCACGTTGAGAAACCTCAAGCTTTAACTCATTGACGGCAAGGCCAGCTTCTACTTCGTCGGTCGTCTCTCCTTTGCCGTTCAACTTTTTGCCAGCGAGAGCTCACCGTCCGCAATGTGAGCTGTTGCGTCAGCTCGCACTGAACCGCAAAACTTGCAGTTTGCAGTTAGAAGGAGTGAAGAGCCACTCGCAATCGCGAGCGAGCTCCTCTTGCAGCGACCGGAGCTCGCTAAAGCGAGCGCCAATCTTGCAGCCACCACTTTGCTGGAGCGAGTTGTTCCAAGCTCAAAACTCGGCTTCAGCTTCTCCTTGCCCTCCTTCTCGCGATTGGCAGCAAGCTGCTGACGTCGACATGAGGTTTCCAACATCCACGCGAAACACGAGTGTTCAGAATATTTCTGTAAATTATTCTTCAACGAAAGTTGTTACTCCCCGACTTTCGTAGAACATCTGTAGCTGTTGCCAAAGGCTGATGAAGAGGGTTTTGGAGAAGCTCCTGCTTCTCACCGCCATGGCGCTCCTCTTGGAGGTTCAAGCGACATTTCTGTGATACCACTAGCATGCCGAGAAATGGCAATGGTGCAGAGAGGGAAGTGGCGTTGTCTACGACCTTGTTGTGAGTCGTCCTCTTTTTGTAGTCAAAGTAGGAATTGTCTTTCCTAGTGCCGAGAAGATGTCCATGCCCAAAGGAATCACTCTCAGTGTTGGACTTATACTTTGAAGCCGAGAGAATCATTTCAGGCACTCCTGAAGTAGCTCTCGTGCTCCCCCTCATTATTGCACGGCCCGAGGTCACCTCTTCGTACACCAAAAAACAGAATGCACCAATGACAGGCTTGTCATTGACCGATGGAGATTTTTCAAAGCCCTTGTCTGACTTTGTAGAAGCCAAAGACACATTGGAAATTTTGAATCTGTTCCAACGACTGCCGCGACGATGTTGTCTATGCCCTGGGAAGTCGTGCACTCCCTGTTGATTTGTAGTAGCAAAGGAAGAGCCAGGGTTCTTTCCAGAGGTTGGGCTCAGGTTGAGCCTTATCGTGCCGTTGGAGCAGAGGTACCTTTCAGCGAATGCTTCATCTTCACAGGTTTTCAGGGAGATCCGCTTGCCGTTGCTGAGAATGTGCTCTCCCTGCTTTAACAACTCTCCATGTGATAGGAGGTTGAAGGAAACCCCAGGGATAAAGAGCACGTTGCCAAAGTGCACTTAAGTTCCCTTGTTCCCCATCATTGTCATCTTCCCTTTGCCTCTCACTGGCACACGCCAGTTTTTTGCTAGAATAATGTAGCATTTATGACTATGCTGAAGGTGTTAGAGGCCGGATCTGTCAAACGTAATGTGTGACATCCACCCACTGTCCAGGTACTACACGTTTTTCAAGCAGACTCGCTCGGTACTCGAAACTTCCGAGACATGGAATACAGATCCTGAGATGTCCAACTACTTCTTTTCCACTCCACCATCTGCTGAGTCTCCTTATCTTCTTCATCACTCTCCTCCTCTCCACCATCCAAATCCTGTGACTGCTTCTCCTCACTCTCCTACCTCCTTGCACATTCCTTATCCCTCAACCGCTTCCTACGATACACCCTGATGTGTCCAAGTTGCTTGCAGTACTGGCACTTCCGCAAAAGCTGAGGTTTGACATGCTTGTTGTTGTAGTTTCCACAGGATGTAGCTGGCGATGTTTGATTCTGCTCATGTGTAAGAGTTGACTTCACGGCAGAATTGCTGGATGTCGGATGGGACACGAGGGTAGTGCAAGCTGCTAGATATGTTGGATGGGAAAGAAGACGTAATTCTCTCTTTGCAAGCTTAAAATCACGCTCCTCTAGCAACAACATCTTGCACATGTACGCCTCTATCAATTCAGCCTCCTCCTTGAACTTCAGCAAGTGCCTCACTTCCTCCCAATATCTCGTCAGTCCGTTGAGAAGGAAGGTCACAAAGTTTATCTCAAAAAAAGGAGCGTCATTCACCGCTAGCTGGTCGCGTAGTGACTTGGATTTGTCGATGTAGTCCTCAATTCTTGTGAAGCTGCTAAGGCTTATGTAGGAAAGTTCTATAGAAAGTGAGACTTGAAGGTGGAGTCTCTTTACATGTATGTCCTTAGTAGATAGGATCAAGCATGATGAGCAGGTTCACTTCATCCCTCAACACATCCTGATTGCCTGTTGGATGCAAGGAGTGAGTTGGTTATCCAGTACCATGTACGCAATATCGGTGGAGTAGTTGAACTCTACCACCGCTTGTGGTGATGACCCCAGTGGTGGCGGCGAGTAGTGTCCGTTGTAGAACTCCCATAGGCAATGAATCTGAGCGACCTGTTTGAACTTGTGTGCCCAGTGTGGGAAGTTCTCCTCGTAAAACTTGTCAACCTTGATCTTGTGAAGCTGCAAAGATTTCGCTGCTGTAGGCACTATGATCTCCAGGTATTGAAACATGATTCTTTGTCTTATTAATGGTTGGACATGCACAGGACAGTGTTGCATGGGCACAGCTGGAAACAGCTGTCCTTGAGGCATTCCTACAGCTGCTACAGGCTAAGCCTCGTAGGCTTGCGGCATAGGAGCCTTTTGAGCCTGTTTTTGTGATACCAACGGTGGCATCCCTAGTATCCCTTGAGAATATGCAAAGAACTGTTGTGGAACACCTCCGTTTGCACCTACTCTAGGCTGCATCTGATGGGATTTTGTTGGTTGGAAGACGGGTGCAGGATTTCCATTAGGCACATGGAAAGACGATGCTTGTAAGTGTTGTTGTCATTGCATCGGCTGTTGTTGCTGTTGCAGTTGCTGTTGTTGGTGCATCATCCATTGATGCATCTGCTACTACTATTGAAACAGAGCTAGCTATTGTTTCATCTATGCATTCTGTGCTCCTAAATCTCCATATGACTACTGCAACTACTGCAAATGTGTTTCTTGAGCAGCATGTGTGATCTGATCTTGCTCTCGAAGGAGCTCTTTAGCTCCAAGATGCTATCTCAATGCCTCAATTCCCTGCTCCACAGCTTTTCGTGCCAATCTTTATTGTTGCGCATTCCGCTACGCGCCCTCTACTAAGCGTTCTGCCTCTATTGCTTGGCGTTGTGCATGATCTGCAACATGGCGTCCCTACTCTTGACCCATGTGCAAGCCATGCATAAAAGATTGATTGTCGAGCATATGAGAACCTTCCCTTGGATGCCGAGGCTCCAAGTCACTCATACAGACCTCTCACTCCTTGTGCCTTGTGCACAATTCCTTATTTGTGCACCTCTCGACTCTCTCATGCTCACATGTGAATGTGAAAGACTCTTCCACCAACACTTAGTTATAGTTACTGCGTTTGCTAGTGGCACGGGCCTGGCTCTCATACCTTGTTGGAATCTTGCACGACCACGGCAAAGGCTTGGTTGGTCTTGCTATAGTGCCAGGACCTTTGGTGTGCCAAACAATGCTTGTATAACTGTTGAGAATTGAATGCAAAAGCTCTGATTCTATGAAAAGAATACAAAGCATAGCATTACTATGTACAAGCTCAGCAATAGCCTATGAACAGCTCATCAACAGAACCCTGATAGAGCCTTGCCTCAACTAGGCGCAACGTCTTGCTAGGCTTCTAGCCTCATAGCATCTTGGCGTGTCGACTGTCTTCCTAGTTGATAGGCTTTCAGGATGTCAGGCAACGTCCTCTCAACACTAGATTATTTTTGCCAGAGTCAATGGGTCGACAGAGGGAACATCCAAGAAACTCCAACAGCACCGGGGTCTGAGTCTGGTACGGGGACCAAGTGGCTCGCAATCATGCAGAGTAGTTGATGCTGATACAATGGACTTAGAGAGATTGGAATTGGTGACTAGAGCCACAAGTGGTGCTCCCTTTAATACTGTTGCTCTGGCTAGTAGCGGTCCTGCCGGTCGAGGCTGCTTCACTGAAGGTGGTGGTCCTGGACGTCCCAACCGTTGATGCAGTAATTGTCATCCAACATGGGAAGTGACAATGATGATGAAGTAAATCCTCCACGAGGTCACATGTGAGTTAATCGAATATGTTGATGTCTATACAGTGGCTCACGCAAACCTCATAGGCTTTGTACTCTCCAAGACTACCTCGTACAAGGAAGTTGCCAAGTTTTTTAACCTTGGAAATCACTCCAGTGAGCTGGCCAAGGTAGTCCCACCTTTCTTGGACACGCCGAAAAATTTGTACACGTCCAGGGCTTCGAAACATGCCCTTGAGGAATAAAAAAAAAACCAGGAATATTCTAGCCTGTACAATGGAAAATTCCCCATAGGAAAATGTCCGGTGAATCACGGGAAACTCCTTAACTTCACGTGGACTCCTCCAAAAGTGAAACAGACTGCGTTGTGCTGAAGCCGAAATCTAGCGTAGCTATTTTCTCACTCCAAAAGAATGGAGATAATACACAAAGGTAAGTTATGGTACTTCTTGACACCCAAAACAAGAGACAAGCAGTCTCCTTTAAGTTCACATCAGTTTTAGGAGTGAAATGTGCTATCTTTGTGAAAATGTTTAGAACCACTAGTATTGCATCATGGTCATGGGTCGTGTCTAGAAGATTGGTGATAAAGTTCATGCTGACGCACTTATGCAATCTCATTGATGGGAAGCCATAAGAGAATTCCAGCATGCATTTTTACAAACCTTTCTCCAAAGAAATAGGTCACATATCATGCAACATTTGCATACATAAATACTGCATTTTGGCCACCAATAATGGTCCAAGAGTTCCTCTCATGTTTTTTTAGGTTCTACATGACCAATCATCGGTGGGTTGTGAATCTTGAAGATAATCTTCATTTGAATGTCTCTCAAGTTTGGTACAACGACCTGTTCTCTGTGCCAATGATTTCCCATAGCCTCCATCAATCCGTGCTTACCTATATTTTGGTAGTCTCAAATAAAAAAATCCACACAACATCCCATCTGAATCATGTTCACAAAAACCGATGTAGCAGATAGTCTCTCGAGGCGGTTGCCGTACAGGTGCACAGGGCTTTGGAATTTTCATTGTAGTTGAAATGGCCATAAAACACCCACCAACCTTTGTGGTTGCTTTTATTTCCACAACTTGTCGTCTTAGTGGATTGGCCACATTAATGCATCCTGGTCAATACTCACACGTGAACAAGATCCAGCTTAGGTATTCACTCCAACGCATCTGTCACCTTGAAAGGTTTGATTGCATTTCAAAAACCACCAACGGGCTGTGGCCGGTCACATTCATCATACCTCCCTTGACGTCTTCGAAGTGAAAATGCCACATCTTGAAAGCGTGTACCACAAAAGAAGGTCTTCAATAATAGTCTTGTACCACTCCTCCACGGGGGTGAGCTTTTGACTCTCAAAGAAAACTTAACGACCATTTTGCATGAAGACTACTCTGATTCCTATAATTGACTCATCACATTGTACCTCGTACGGCTGTGAGGGATCCTGAAGGGCTAAGATGGAAGTTCTTTTTCTTTGAGAAAACTGTTATTATATTCAGCTATCCATTCCCAATACACTTCTTTTTGCATGAGCCTGGTTTAATAGAGCTAACAAGGTTGAATACACTGGCATAAACTTGAAACAACGTTTACAGTATCAAAGAAAGACACGATTTACCCCAAACAAATCATGGCCAGTTCACTATAGCTTGGATCTTTCATGGATCGATATGCTTCTTGTCCTTGTCGACTATGTGTCCAAGGTATTCGAGCTCGTTTGATGCAAACTAGCACTGGCTCACCTCCTCATAGAAATTTTTCTCCCAAAGTATCGCGAGGACTTCGCACAAATGTTCATGTGTTTTTCCATTGATTTGGAGAGAACCAAGATTTCTTCTAGGTAGGCTAAGTTAAAAGTGGCCAAGTTACTTCATAAACATTTGATTCATTTTTTCTTGGAAGATTTTTGAGACATTCATTAGCTTGAAGCACAAAATTCAAAACTGATGATTTGTCATGTGCATTCAAAACGTCCTTTTTTGGACACGTCATCTTTTGAGATGCGAATTTCATGGCACCCTTGAGACAAATCTATGGACAAAAATACTTTTGTTCCTTGGAATTTATCAAAAGGATCCTTGATCCATGGTAATAGATATAGATGATTCATCATCAGCTTGTTTAGTGACTGGCAGTCAACGCACATGTGTAAACGACCGTGGTTTTCATTCATAAAAGAATTGGTATACCATACAGCAAGCTATTTGGCTCCATCCACATTATCACAAGGTACTGTGTTCTTTGGCATTTGGCATCTCACCTTCCTACTGGACTAAGGGAAAACATGGGTTGATACAGAGGAGTCGCCTCCAGTTGCAAAGGAATTCTGCGGCCCATGTACCCCTCTTGTGAAAGCATAGCTAACGATCTTATCATACATCCAAGAACTTTCAACAAAGATTTTATCTCTTGTGGCACGTCTTCCTTTGCTTCGTCCTCCACTTTATCTAGTTAAGCCAATAATCATTGAAATCAAATATGTTTCTTAACCTGCATCGCAGACAAGGTAGCATGGACTCTAAGTCAGATCGGTGATAGTTATGTACTCATAATCAACGTAAAGAGACACTCTCCTTTCTGGAGGATGAAGTGATTTGGTTTAAAGCACATCAAAGTCTTGTTTTCATGAATCAAGGAACTGCCTAGAACCACATTAAGTGGGTCAAGAAGGTTGAGTACCTTCATCATGGAACACAGTGAGTTTCCTTGAACAAAAAATCTTACTTTGCAGGTACTTATCAGGGGTACCATAGAGTTGTCACCAATGATAACCGTGCCATTCAATGGATCATGCTTCAAGTACACCTTTCAAGTAAAGCCAAGGTTAAAGGAGTCATCTTCGCGGATGTCAGCCAACACGGTCACAAGAGGACCAGTTGAGCATCCTTTGAATAGTATCATCATGTTCCATCCGCTCTTCTGAGTGAAAAGGCTTGATGATGGCAAGTCGAGTTTGTGGTACACACAGAATCAGTCTGATGAGCAAAGAAACTTCCATTGGTTACACATTTGTTTCCAAATCTTGTGTCAACATGTGAATTCGGCAAGCACCTTTCAATGTTTAACTTTGGTCGGGTCAAAATCATTGACCAAAGATGTTGTAAACGTGATTGAGGTCATTATTTGAGGGATTTTTGCTTCAAACACTGCGTTGCACAAGCCTTGCATAATGATCGGTGTTGCCACCTCTAAGATTTTTTTATCATGCATATCTTTTAAAGATGCAAGGTTGAGTGAGCATTGACGATCAGCAAGTGCCAAGTACATTTCAATGAGGGAAAAAAATGAATGAGAAATCAGGACTTGTGAAAAATTCACTTTAGTTTGCATCTTCATCTAAGAGCATGAATCTACACTTGTAATCCATATTTCCTCACTAACACCACTCAGAGGTGGGGAAAACTTGTACCATGGCCTTGTCCATTTCCACGGCCAAGCCCATTGCCGTGGTCACGGTCCTCTCTATGGCTCTGTCCACGGCCCTGTCCACGGCCCTTTCCACAACCCTATCTACGGTCATGTCCATGGCCGTATCCACGGCCTCCTTCTATTAATAGTGGCATTAATAATCGCGAGACGCTGTGATCATTGCTGCACCCATACCTGAGTCACGTCTGCATTGCCTTGGCGAGGTCATCGCACCAGCGGATTGCCTCATGAGCGACCAGACGCAATAGCTAGTGATGACGGTCCAGGTCCACTATGCTTTGCCCGAATCAATTCAGTAAGTTGGAAAGCTTGAAATTTAGCTCTGATTTCAATAGAGCACCTTCAATAACATGGAAGGGTCTAACACCTTCGTCTACGGAAGGAGGTTACAGTTCGCATACACACCTCCAAGGAGTCCCATGTTTTGGAAGAAGATATCGTCCACAACAATGCATTATAGCATTTGAAAGTGTCTCATTGCAACCACGTCGTGGAAAGGGGGATATGTCCCCTCCTCCGGGGATTCACGCACAAGTATGTGGGTTTCAACTAACTTCCTAAGCCATGATCAATGGCACTGTGCAATACTTAAAACCTAGGAAAACATAAATGAAAACAAAACAAGAAAGAAGTACAAGAAAAGTGCGCACAACTCAATGAGTGAGGAGGAACGGAGGGGAGCAACTAAAGCCTAGAGTTTGTGACCTCAAACATTCCTCCCTCACTTCTCTTGTCATCTCTTTTTTCTTTTGGCTTCCTTGGTCTCCCCTTGACTTTTCTTGGTCTGTCTTATACCTCCTTGACAACCTCCCCCTTAATCACACTGTGATGGAGAGGCCATCGAATTTTCCTCCCGTCGATTCTGTCCTTGGTCTTGGTAGACCTTGCTTTACCTTGGTTGTACAGGAAGAAGGGTGGGAAGTTCAAAGGTAGAGGGAGGAGGGTAGATTAAAGGTGGGACCTCTCCATCATGTCCCACTAGGAATCAGGTAGCCTCCTAGAAGAAGGGAGGAGTTAGAAGAAGTTAGAACAAAAGAAAAGCACATAAAGGCATTTTCAACGTAATTTATGGTACTCTAAACAGTTATGATTTAAGATTGTACTCCCATGTGGTATTTATGTTCTTACCGGAGCCGAAAGCAAAATTTTACCTATGAAATAGTCACTGGAATCGTCGGGGAGTCGATCATGATATCGTCGGGCTCTGAAATCTATCCTAACCTATTGTGACTCTAGCTCCTGCACAAAAGTCATGATCGGAACTCACATCATTGTGTCAAGAGCTCGCTGGAGGGGTTCTTCCCTCTGTGTCACTCTGGAGATAGTCGTCATCAATGACTTGTACAAGGAGACCTGAATATTTCAAGCCGTTAAAGGCCCTGCTTTTTTTTTCCACCTCCTCCCCTTGTTCTTGGTCCCAAACGAGAGAGGTGTTACCCCAAAATCATGAGTTCACATGAGTTTCCCGCGATTGACATTCAAATTCAATACTAAATAAATCCCAGTATTTCTATGCGATGGGGAAAAATCGTTGCGTACAAGGTACCTCTAGCAATTTTGTGCCGACTTTTCTTTTGCACCTCTTGCTCGTGCTCACTCACTGTATCCCTTGTCCTTGCTCACTCTTGCCAGCAAAGAGGGTGAGCAAGGAAGAGCACACGTGGCCATGGGCCTCTCCCTGAAGGCCCTTGTGGCCTCTCAACCACTTATAGAGTCAACAACTTGATCTACGGCTGGTGGCTAGCCGGAAGGTGGCCAGTCAATCACTTGAATGGTCACAGGCCATCCAGTCGACTTGCCACCAGCCGGCCGGCGACCAACAAGTCACTGGCCACTGGCCAGCCCTTGCTTTAGCCGGATGGGATTGCCAAAGTGACCCTTTCGCTACAGGTAGAACTGACCATAAAAAAACCAAGTAGATGTTTATGCACCCAAACAGTTCATATTGGGTAAGTGGGGTTTTCCCCAAACACAAATATCTGCCAGGCCAGGATTTTCTCTTCCGCTGGTTGGTCGGTAGTTAGTTGTAGTGAAAGAGGATGGACTGTCCAGCTCAATGTGATGACATCAGTAAAGTAGGAAATACCCTACCCTAAAACGATACATCGTCCATTGGGCCACACTCCGGTACACACATAGTGGGATTTCACCTGCCAGTTGAGTCGTCAAGGCTAACCATTCTTTCCAAGGACTTTACATCAATCTCCTTGTCATCGAATTTTCCATTTTTTGCAAACATGGTTTATCAGGAAAAGTGCTAGACTATTTGCCATTGTTGCTTAAAAAAAAGCTCATGTGGCATTCGGATGAATGCCTTCAACCAAGGAGGCCGGATTTGAATTAGGCAGTGTGGTTCTCGTTTGCTTATAGTGGTCTTTGGATTTTGCAAAAGGGTCGTGTTTTCTGATAATGCAAGTTATTGGTTTATAGTATGGTGTACAATACTCTTTACGGCAAGGTCCGTAGCAAACACAATGCACAATTTAAGCTTTGCATGCTTTTGTGAAGTTGAAAAGCAAGTGAATAAGTGATGAAATTGAAGAAGCTCTGTTTGCAATACCCTCAGATAAGAAAAAGACTTGAACTTTCACTAAAAGCATGATCGGCTCATGAACATGGTGACAAAGACAATAGAGCCAAACACAAATTCCTTCTGTAGAACCACATAACCAAGGACATCCAAAGGAAGACCATGTTGCACCTCGTACTAGTTGTAAGACACATTAGATTCAATAGAGATGGTTCCATTGCTCGTGTTTATGTTCATGTGAGACCATCCTTTCAAGTATCGACTTCAGCATTATGTGAGCATCACTCGTCTAGCTCATTCAATGGTAGGAAGATCCTCGTGAAGCCCTCGTAGACGAAACCATTGCGCTCTTCCCGTCCAAGCCAGAAACCATTTACTTGTATCATTCTCCATCCTATCACTATATGATGAAATCGCGGTGGACTAGAACGGGAACCATTGAAAGATGAATTTGCCAATGCTCTCATTGATCATCACAAAACCCTCAATGTTTAATTTATCCTACTTCTGAAACATTCTTTTGTAATCTTGTATGTATTCTCATATACATCCCCCTTCCCCTGACCTTCATTCTCGGGGCTGTGGGTGGTTTCAGCTTCTTTGCTTAGTAGATGCTGAGATAATCCCCCTACTTGCGACCAAGGCCAAGAGAAAACTATTTTGTGGAGGTACTCAAAACTCTCAAAGGCGTGCAAATTTTGAGGCCTTCACCTCAACAAACTTGGAGCATCAATGGACGCTGACATGGCTTGAAAAGATTCCATATTCACTCGACCATTGGTGCCACACTAGTTCTTGGAATAGGCTATGGATTCAGTACTGACTCTTGTCAGATCCTCCTGCACAACGTGGCCTGGCATGACATTTGGCTTGGATACATGACAAGGGTCAAACATAGCAATGAATATAACCTCATAAACACATCACATGTTAAAGGAAAATTTGTTGGAGTGAGTAATAAAAGTGTTGATTTCCGAAGTTTAGCATGGCGTAGATGCCACTCCAATCAGAGGCTCTCAGAGGATTTTATGACTATTTCTGTGAATCTACCGGTGCGAATTGGTTGAGAATTTCCACATGGAAAGACCAGACTTTCTCTGGAGAGCTACCCTAAAGGGTGTGAAAATTTCTTTGTGGATAAGCATGCGCATGAGAAGATCGCATGCTTCTAGGAGCAAACACCTACGTAGTACTGCGCAAGCACTCAAGTCAAGAGGGTCTGCTGATGACTAGACAGGCAACATGCAGCCTGAACAAGAGGCATGCATAGCATCACCTCAATCATGGATGAATCTCAGACCCTTGGATCTTCATGGGGCGATCAGATGCAGGCTTCAGGTGGACTTTGATCGATGTAGCATGGTAGCATCAACGATCCTTACAGGAAGGCCTGATGAGCAAGAAACCTTCAGGTGATGTTTCACCAGAAGACTTGACAAAGCTTCCTCAAGGAGGAAGCTTCCCCATGGAGCACAAAGGTGCCACTCTAAGCCTAGAACAGAAGGAAAGTTCCTCTGGATGGAAGCTTCTCCGGAGAAAGGCAGAGGTGGTAATAGACGTGAACTACTTAAAAGAAAACTCCCGTTCAAATGATCAACTTGCCAAGACCTTAAGTAACAAAGGCGAAGGTCCTCCCAATTCCCATTATCTCCAGTTTCACTATTTTCAATGTACTCTCCAGTACGTCAACACCAAATCTCAGCACTCTGCCAAAGCTCTGCTCTGTGCTCATGCCCTAGTCTCTGGAGAGTTCCTGACCATGCTGTTAGAGGTCCCTCCAAGACCCCTGTAAGCCTGGCACCTGTGTGCCAGCTTGGGCGAAGAACAATGCTGGAGTTCTCTCCAAGATCCCTATACGCCTGGAAAGTTGTGTGATCCTGGGAGGAGGTCAATCCCTCTAAGGCCCTTATGAGGTTGGCAAGGCCTGCCAACCTGGGAAGAGGACACCATCTTGAAGGCCTTTCATTGTTCCAATGGTGCTTGAGCAGAGACCCCTTACTTTGACAGCATTGATGGCTTAGCAAGGCGTTGCGTCCCATTTCAGGGCTAGGAGTTGCATTGGAGCATAGTGCTGAGCTATTTGTTAAGTTGTTGTTCCTTGTAAAATACTTGCACATGTAAGAAGTTTCAAATCCACTTTTGCTTCAGCTAGTTTCCCAGCCAATGCAAGAATTTTAGTTGCATGACACAGTAGCTTTAGAAGAAACGACTACTAAATTCCCATAGTGTACACAACTACTTCCCCCCTATTTTTTGGGTATCGAGTTTACCACTCTAATTTTTTTAAATTCCTCTTGTTCCATTACTCGAACCTCACCCATCTACCTCATTCACATCGAAACACTGGAAGACCCTTTGGACTTGTTGCTAGATGAAATTGTGATCTTGCCATCCACATTCAAATGATTCCCTTCAATTATTCCCATACTGTGTTGAAATAGTTCAAGATTAATAAAATGAAACAGAAAAATTTAGAAGATGACTTAAAAAATTCTCTTCCGAAAAAACACATAAAATTCACTTAAAAGATTGAATATGAATTTTACATTGTGGTGAAAATTAAAAAAAAAACGCGTCCCACGATCTGCATTCCCGGGGGTGGGGGCGGGTTCAACTTCTGGGATTGGTGAGTTCTTGAGTGCACCCTCCTCCCCCCCCCCCCAAAACAATCTCATTCCACAATCGGGAGGGGGGAGTGCTTGAGTGCACCCCCCCTCCCCCCTCCCCCCTCCCCCCCTC
>SZWC01012412.1:61136-71496 GCA_023375785.1 Penium margaritaceum | reverse complement strand
GGGGAGAGAGAGAGAGAGAGAGAGAGAGAGAGAGAGAGAGAGAGAGAGAGAGGCTTCAGCTGGTTTCTTCTCATCCACCAGGCTCTAGGGAACCTTCTCCAACAGCACCATTGTTATCTTGTTGCTACAGTTTGGAAGGTTTTTGCCTTCAATCTTGTCGATGTTAACGCTGACCACCACAGAAGTGGATGTTGCCATGGTATTACAACGTTCAGTCCACAAAGGGCTGTCTCACATAGTAGGGTACAAGGAGCGTCTCAAGGATGAGGCAAAGCCTTGTTCTAGTGCTAATACCACTGATGGAAACTAGGGCAGCCTTCTGGGAGCTTATCAGGTCACCAAGAGCCGTGTAGACAGGAACAACCGTTTGTGAGAGGGAGTTACAGGTTAAATGGACAGAAAATAAG
The DNA here is from genome assembly GCA_023375785.1 of Penium margaritaceum. Lineage (NCBI taxonomy): Eukaryota > Viridiplantae > Streptophyta > Zygnematophyceae > Desmidiales > Peniaceae > Penium > Penium margaritaceum. Next base: position 71,089 of record SZWC01012412.1, on the reverse strand, counting down.
AAGGCAAGTGTATAATTGCAGAAAACTTGAATGTCTAAATTGGCTCTTGCTTGAGAAATAACAGAATCACAGCTTTCTAACAGGCCATTATACGCCTAATTTAGCCGAGGGCGCACTGAGTTACACTCTGTAAAAGTTGACGCTCTAGCACACTCCTAGCCTAGCGGGATGAGCAGCACTCACATTTTCATGCATGGGAATAATGTCCTCCATGACTTGCACGGTCAATAATCTTGGAAAACTCCTTCATCAGAATCTCCTCAAGTTCCCTCAGCCGCCTTTTCTCCTTGAAGGCCGCTCAATGCCTGCTCAATAATCCTGGCCGCCTTTGGTGCTCAATGTGCTCAGGTCGTCACTTGAATCCTATTGCGCCGAGTGGAACACGGATGGTTCACAGGGATGAGGTGCGGAGCAGAAGATGATTCGAGGTATTAGGATAATTGGATAATTTTGATTAGTAGTAAATGTACTTCGATGACAAGTGTCAAACATGTTGAGCGCACAGATATAACATTAAGAAACCGAATGAGGCATATGTTGGGTCTTGAACGCTTGAGTCTAGCGACGCGTGCAATATTGCGTCGTAAGCGATCACTTCAAGAAACTCTGCCACGAATTTGGGGCTTTTAAGAACATTGTGACGCGGTTCTAAAAACGTCTAGCACCATCGAGATGTTGACCGAACGGTATCGTAATATCAATAGGGTTCCTGACACTTCTGTTGACCCTTCCGGAAAGTGGTCAAATGTGTCAGAACCTTTGGAAATGGAAAACCGGAGGTCGGGGCAGGTGGCCAAAGTGCCCTCAGCGTAGCGACGTAAAAATCCTGAGGTTGACACGCGGTGGACGACAAATATAAGGACAAGAATGCAGGAACTCGTTGATGTCAGGGAGGTAACACTCCCCGTCCCCCTCCTTGAGCTGCAACGTCCTGGCGCATTAGCAGACGAAGGCCGGTGACACTCTGTAGTAGCTCTCTATCAGATATTTGATGTCTCAAAGGTTGTGGTAGGGATCCCAATTGTTGTGCACGGTGTCATAGCTGTGCCACTTGACCAGATACTTGGTCGTTTTTCCACGGCGTTTGTATCCCTGTCCACTTGGATTAGAGGTCGAGGCACGACGTCTCTGCCAAGTAAGTTCTTACTGAGGCCCCGGTAGTGCTTGACCTCACTGACATGGAAGACTCGGTGGGATTGCCATGCTGTCTGGTAGGCACAGTCGAGCGACAACAGGAGTTTGTATTCAATCAATCTCAAACGGGTGCAATCATTTGGATTTGAGCTCTGCGAAGTCCTGGCCATGGAGTTTGATGTTCATGGAGCTGGGGAGGACATGATCGCCAGTGCTGAATACGTCGTTGCAACCCATGTTGGTCTGCTGCTTGTGTCATTGCTAGTTACGTCTTCATGAGGGTCTGATGTGTGTCCTGCCGGTGTGGTGAAAATCTTACTATAAACCAACTTAAATGAAATGTTACCCGTTGCGGTGGAAGCTGCGGAGTTGTATGCAAGTTCGGCGGTCAGCAGTTCTGCTCTCCAATCAGTACCGTGTGGCTTGCATAAAGTGCAGGGAATTTGTTCGAGCGTCTAGAAGGGGCACTCGATTTTCTTGTCAGTTTAAGGATAGAACTCCGTTTATAGCTGGATCCAACAGCCATAATGTATCGTCCGTTCTTGCAAAAACCGGCTAGTGAAGCGGCCGTCTCTGTCACTGATGATGATACGTGACATGTTGTGTAGCCACACAATCTGGTTAAAAAATATACGTGTTGTTCACTCTGTGCCAAGAGTGATCGTTGTTGGGATGACATGCATCTTGGAAATGTTTTTTACAGGCAGTACCATTATGAATTCCATGCTGATGTCGACCCACGGCTCCATCGGAATATGGAGTGGTTGGAGTAGTCCTGGCAGCCTCATGCGACGGGAGTTTTGCTTCTGTCAGTTGTTGCAAAATTTAAAAATGCTGCCATGCCATTCTGCATCTGGTCCCATCAGTAGTATTTTTCCCACTTGATGAGCCTCTTGTCCTCACCAAATTTTCCACCTAGACCAGTGTCATGGCATTCCTCGAATAGCATCCAAAATGTATGTGACCGGTTTTTTCCCACTACTGTTGTCTTGGAGGAGAACCACTCCAATTTTTCAATCGGACACATCGGTGGCAATGACGTATTCCACTGTTGGATCCGCCAGTCATAGGGCTGGTGCCAAGGTTAGAGCATTTCTCAAAGAGTTAAACGCTTCTTGTTCGCTGTCCCCCCAGCCCACTTGGTAGTTTTACGAGTGAGACCGGAGAGAGGTGCTGACACCCGTGTGTAGTCCTTCACAAATCAATGGTAGTAGTTGTAGCGTCCTAGAAACAGGTTTATGTCTTGAACATTGGTCAACATCGGCCAATCAGTGACCACCTCCACTTCCTTTGCATCCACGGTGATCCGTCCGCCGTCGATGATGTGGCCCACAAACTCAATCAAGCGGCAACCGAAGTCACATTCTGAGAGTTTTCTGTAGAATTTCTCTCTTGTGAAGTCTCAAGAACTTTTTGGATATTTCCATTGTGCTCCTCTGGGATGCACCTATACACCCGGATGTCGTCAAGATACACAACGACATAAATCTTATTCATTGCCACGATAAATGTTGCAGGGACATATGTGAGTCTAAACGGCATCACCTTGTACTCAAATTTCTTGAATCAGGTAGGAATGCCATCTTTTTTATGTCCTTATCAGATACGCGGATCTGATGATAGCCGTTGCGTAGGTAGATTTTGGTGAAATTTCTTGTCCCTCAGATTTGGTTAAAAAGTTTGTATGCTCGCGGGACGGGATAGCAATAATTAATGGTGATGTCGTACAACGTCTGGTAATGCACACACATCCGCATCTTGCCTGTATTCAGTTTCCTGAAAATTACAAGTGCTGTGCAGGGTGAAGTGGATGGCCTGATGAACCCATGACCGAGCATCTCGTCCAGCTTTTTCTTAAGTTCGATTAGCTCATGGTCGCTTATGTCATATGCCCCCTTCACTGTTGGTCTGCTTCCCGGCTTGAGGTCTATCTCATGGTCAAACCTTCATTGCGGAGGTCACTCTTGAGGCAGTTTGTAAAAAAAAAATCCCTTCAAACTCCTTAAAAATGGATACAAACTCCTCTGGAACATGGATGAACTTGACAGATGTGGAGGCCAATGTGGTTGCATCTGCTGCTGTGATTTCTCCCGCTTCTCCTGTTTCCACATGGACAAGCCACGCTCGTGCCATGTGTCATAGATATCTTTTGGACACGTCCAGCGATATTGGCTGGCGTTATGTGACTGCTACAAATTCCTCTGTTGCTTCCACCTCTGCTGCTTCCCGTAACCGTCGTATCTTGGATCGCTTGATCAGAGGCAGGTGTCATTTTCTGCCATTAATGCTGACACAAACTGATCTGCTGCTCCAATCCACCTATGGATTATGTCATAACAGGAAAGCTTGCCCAAGGATGATTTTCTGGTTGCTCATTGGGCAAGTTCTCCAGACGTTATGTCGCGCAAATCTCAGAATTACAGTCGGAGAGGCTTGCAAAGTTGATGGATTTGCAGTCGTCTGACAAACGACTGCAAATTGAACACCTCAAATGGAGTTCTGGACGGATGTTCAGTTTTTCCTGCAAACACAGCTTCTAGACCATGTATTTGCTAAGGAAACTGTATTAAGATCCTCCATTTCTTAATGCCGGTACCGTTCTGTGACTTTAAGAACCCCTCGGTTGTACCCGTATCAATATCACTGGTTGGTCATCCTTGTCTCCCTCATCGAACTTTGCAATCTCAAGAACCATCATCTACAATGATGTGAGCCGCTCGGATGGGCAATCAGTCGGCACCGATTTCTCCAACATGACAGGAGTTCTGATGTTTACTCCTCCCCTTTACCATTTTCCGACTGCTCACTTTTTCTCTGCAATTGACCCCCCTCTTGGCCTGTTTCTGCCATCTCTAACATTCACAAAAAAATGTGCCCCGGTGTCTCACAAGTCGAGCACACCCGTTGATCGCGTTGATCGACGGCGTCAATCTCCATCAGAGATAATATTTCTGTCGACGCTACAATATGGACTGTGGCCTTACGGTTGATGACCTTTGGATTCCTGCATCCGAGCATCGTAGTTCGCATTGCCAATGCAATTTACTGCTACAATAAATTGCAAAAGGTTTTCTTGGATGCCGAATATGGAAATTGCTTGCCTCATGTCATGTTTGAGGCCACTGTTGTACTACAAACTAAGTTCATCGGGGACAAGGTTGCCGCGTGTACTCTGACACGCTGGATTACTGACGTAGGCACTAAGAATTGCATCGCATGTCAGACTTCTCATTCATTTTCCCTAAATGTGCACGTATGGTATGTGTGAAGTCCATCCAATTCTCCGGTGGAGTCAGCGAGTTTTGTTACATTGATCTGCTCCAGAGGTAGAACGACTGCGACCGATGATGTGAGAGTGGTCGTGTGAGCTGTTGATCTAGCTCTGTCAATCTCCTGCTGCTGTTAGATGGTATTTAGATCAGACCACCAACTCAAAGCCGTGCCACGTAAAAGTGAGGCCGCAAGGTCAGCAGCGGTGAAGTACACCTCCGAGCTTGTCAGCCATAGCTAAATCCTCGGTCCTTTAGAATTTGCTAAATCAAACGACTCTGGAAGTGCCGATCCATTTCAGGGTTCAGTCAAGAGTTGAATATTTCTCTCAGTGAGTATTTCTTCCTGTGTGCGCGCATTTCTAAGCTCCATCGCCACGTTGAGTCGTTGGAGCAGATGGGTGTTGAGGCTCTTGTGTCCCAACAGCGTCTGTTACAGGTCTTCATTGACGCAAGCCTGTCAACCGATGCCTCTCATCATGCCAGGTGTCGTTCCGACGAGCTGTGGAGGAGGCAAATGGTGCATCGAGCCTGAGGGGTCCATCACCAGGTCGGCTGTCCGGGTCGTCGATGCTTCGCCATTCGCCGTTGAAGTTATCGCTGCTTCTTAGTTTGCCTGCAGAGTGTCGTTGACCACATGCTGCTGGTCTTCCATCACTGCAGTCTTTGCTGATTATTGCTGCTCGTTGTTGGGTGTTCTTGCTCTCTTCACCATTGCTGTCGCAGAAATTCTGAAGGGTGGAGATGTGCTAAAGACTCATGCGAGGTTGTAGCCTTGTAGTTACTTCTTCAGCTGTCCCTCCAGCTCCACTGCGCATTGATATCAAGTGCTATACCGAGTGTAACATGGATACTTCATAGGGATGAGGGCTTAGCAAGGAGATTATTTGAATACTTGGGACAATTAGACAATTTGTCTTGAGCAGTACATACGCTATGATGACAAGTGTTGAACATGTCAAGCGTAAACATATGATAGAAAGAAACACAATGAGCTGTATCTTGGGCCTTGGGTGCACGAGTCGAGCGACGTGTGCGACGATGCATTGTGAGTGGTTGCTTTGAGAAACTTCGTGAAGAAGTCAGGGGGCTTTGAGAATCTTGAGGCATGGAATCATATAAGTCTAACACCATCCAGAAGTCTACTGAAAAGTATAGAAACATCGATACGGTTTGTGACACTTCTGTTGACCCTTCTGGAAAGTGGTCGAATGTGTCAGAACCTTAGGATTCGGAACACCGGAGGTTGGGGCAGGTGGCAAAAATTCCCTTGGCTTAACAGCGTAACAATCCTGAGGTTGACACGTGGTGGGTTACAAATGTAAAGACAGATATATCCACTCGTTTTTTAGGGACTTGTGTACTTTAGGGATGTTACAAACCCAACCCATGATTCCCAAACTCTGAAAATCCTTATCTCACTCAAACTATTATGGTCAATCGGGTAAAAAAGAAACACTCGACCTCGAGTGTACATGACGAGATGGCCCGTTTGGAAACAACGCGCCGACTTCACCCTCGAAGTCGGACCTCACCGACTTCGAGGGCTAAATTGCCAGCTTCTGACATCGGCATCACCGATGTCAGAAGTGAATTGGGCGACGTTGCTTAATGTCGCCATCGAGCGTTCTCGTCAATTGAACCCAATGCAAACCCATTACTAAACCAGGGGGTTTGGGGTTTATTTTTTTACTTGCCCGGGCACCTGCTGGGTCCCGTGGTAGCTGGGCCCGGCAGATCCCCTTTCTTCAATCACAGCGTGCACCGCATCCTGCAAACCCCCCCAAACTCTCGTCAAACCCTCCAGTCATATGCGGGGTTTGGGTTCTTCCTTGCCCGGACACCTGCTGGACCCCCCGGTAGCGGGGCCCGGCAGGTTCCCTTTCTTTTTCTCACAAGAGGCACCTCTTGCCGGTCATCGCGAGTTCGCAAGGAGGTTTTGCCGGTTCCACCGGCGAAACCCCTCCTGCGAGCTCGCGATGACCGGCGAAGTTCGACTTCGCCCTCGAAGTCAAGCTTTGGCCCCCAAAGAATACACTCATCCGTGATTGTATTTTTTGGTGGTGATTAACCATACCTCCAATGGAGGGCTTGAACATTCCATACTCATCACACTGCACCACCTTCAACCTCACCAATGCTTGTTATTTTTTGCTATCAAACGGCTGTTGTGTGTCCTTGTCGACCATCCAAGACTTGCACACCACATTCTTGGCTGTGTCGAGGTCCTTGACCTCAAGACCCCACATCACATCCTTCTCTGCCATTTCCCTCGCAGTTGAGGGGGCGATGTGGCACAAGCGGCGGTGCCACAGGCTTGATTCCTTGTGGTTTCTCTTTGCAAGGTGCACAACGTTGGACCCCGTCCGATAGCCAAGGATCTTCGCACATCGCAGGTGCAAGTCTTCCTCTCAATTTCAATATGCAATTATCTCTCAGTATACCTCCTTCTGAATGATGGCCTCTTCCTTGTTCAGGAGTACCTTGAGTCCCTTGTCAATACAACCGCTTATTGACAGCAGGTTTGTCCCAAAGTTGGGCATGTGGAGCACATCATAGATTGTGCTTGGGACAACCTCCCTGTTCACATCCAACCAATTGTGAACAATGTTCTCACCTGTGGCCAGCTCTGTATTGCTATTAGCCACAGTCATGCACTGCTCCAAGGCACCATAACTGTCTAATGCAGCCTGCTTATATTGCGAATGGCGGCCCGATCGGGAGTCATATACAATGACTCCTGGCTCTTGTAAGTTGGTGGACTCTTGCGCCGTCCTTGCTATGTTGTCTTCATTCCTAACCTTCCCCGACTGGTCAGAATTCTGTTTGGGGCAGTTGGGTGCGCAGAGACCTTCATTGCAACAAACATAGAATTCCCCCTTCTTTTCACATTTCTTGGTTTCCTTCCTGGTACCCTTCCCCTTCTTGATCTGCCGAGGTATGGTTAATCCAAGCCATTCCAAACACTGGTTTTCTATTGTGTTCCATGAGTGTGCTCTCTTCAAGGGAATTTCTTTCTACATGTCCTTACCCTCCATTGTGTGTTAAAAGATCGTACAATTATCTTATGCCCTGCAGAATCTCTTCTGAAGAAGGACCTCAGTGCATCGGGCTAGTGTATGTGGCAAGTGCGCTCAGTCACCCTACAAAAGAACACTCAGAACGCACTCAGTGTGCGTATTTGTCTCATGTTTCCTAGCACACATTCTATTTTGTTCTTTATGGAAAAACAACTCTCTTCTTAGGAAGGACCTCAGTGCGTGGGGCTAGTGCGCTCAGTCACCATACACAAGTTCTCTAAGAGTGCACTCAGTGAGCTATTTCGTCTCATATGTCCTAGCACACCTTTCCTTCATGGCCAAAATAATCTTTCCTTAGGATGGCCCTCATTCTGTAACAAATGTGTGGTGCTAGTGCATGTTTCATCATAAAAAAGTGAACTACAAGTGCACTTTGTAAGTTAATCTGTCTTACTTGAACAAAAGCTACTTGAGAACACTAACATTTATTGATTTTACAGGGCGCTTTGTTCTCTTACTTGAAACTGTTTTGCCAAGAAAGAGAATGAGTGTGTTTGACTAAGTGTTTTGGTAAGTGCGCTCATTTGATATGAAATGAAACTAAACAAAAAACCATTTTGTTCTTAGTAAAATTTATTCAAAACAGTTAAGGTGAGCATTTAGTACAAGTTTCCAACAATTCCTCTGTCATTAAGTACGTATACAGTCACTTGTTTTGTGGTTCAACGATATTCATAAACCAAAAACCAAATGATACTTTAAGCGTGTTCTTTTGAATTTTCACCTTGTTTTTTTTCTCTTTTTTTTTTATGATGTTTTAGCTTTGTATCTCTTGAATTATGTTCTGGACGTCGTGATTTTCCAACATTGAAATTATGTCATACCTGGATTAGCTATTGTATTCCTGCTTCAGGAAACCTTTAGTGCTTGCACTATCTGATGCATCAGCTCGTGTGCTACATGCTTGCAAAACCGTTGGATGATCGCTTCGAGCAGCTTTTCATTCTGTACTTGACGGCCATCTGTACGCCGACGACTTTCTATTGTATACGTTCATTGGTGTTTGAGTCATGGCCTGAAGCACACCACCTCATCCGTCGCTTTAACCCTCGCAAGGTGGTCTAGAGAAGCCCCCCAGTGTACGGTGGTGTTGCATGTGGCGAGTGCACTCATAATGAGGGAGAAAGTGCACTTATCACTCACTCATTCTGTGTTCACCTTATCCCCAGATCAAAGCACCGTATGATAAAATCTTGCATGTAAGGGAGCAAACCGTTGCCGTTTGTGACTTAAGATCAAATTTTAGCAGTTACAAACCTTGATGATGCGAGGTTTGAAATACAATCTTAGTTGTGTATGAAGGTTCCGATCTGCACGTGGCAAGATTGCAGCTTCTGTATGGAACTGTTGTGAAGCTTTGGAATCAAAATTTCAAAAACTCTCTGAAGTCAATTCAATTCCTCTGTATTGAAAGGAACTGGCAGAACCAGGAAATAATTGGCAGGTAAAGAGGAATGAAGGCAAGTTATTGAGTCTCGACAGATATTTTGAAAAGTTGAAAGAGTATTGCAAGTGAACAGTTCTCATAGGTTGTGTCTAACCAAATTAAATACAGAAATGTACAAAAACCTATTGAAAAAAAAAATCGCTTACAGATTTTCTTCTGGAACTGACGGCTACTCATGTTTTTCAGTACGGAACAGATTGTCTAATAATAGAACGGTTCCTTGAGAAAATTGACCTCCTGTCTTGGTTGGATCCACCACCGGCTCACCAGAAACGACAAAATGTATGACTGGAAAGTTCCTTTTTAGCGTTGTGCAAGGTTGTAATCCTCCTAAGCCCTGTATTGCGAGGAAGACTATCAGTCCTTGTCATTTCTGGTTTTCCTAAAAAAATAAGAACAGCACACTTGCAGTGATTCCACCGCCAGCTATTTTAAGCGCCACTATGTTGAAACCTACCATCTTTGATGGAAGCGAACATCATAAACCAGCACAAATGTGCGAAGTGCAAAATCTTACACTCGCTGTGTGATGAGTGCAGTGCACTTTCCCACATGAATTGAGCACACTTTCCCATGTACACTTTGCCTCGCAGTAGGGGGGGGGGGGATCTTACGGATAAAATGAGACAGGTTGAACACCGACAGCAATAAAGCACAATGTCAATAGTCGTCATCCTTGGCGAACGTCTACTGAATTGCACTCGTCATGCAATTCTTCTTGAATAGGTCGGCTCGACAGAAAACTAGTGGAAATTGACTGAACTATTAATCAAATATAGTAAGGACAGTTCAAGGTCAACAGGGAACCCTGGATTTGATGTACTTCCTAAAACATTGATGCAACTAAAATACGGTCTCAATAATGACGTCATTATTTATTTCAAACATGAAATTTCCATACGAAGTTAAAATGTTCCATCATGAGGGGGAAAAGAGATATATTAATGCATATACATAAAATAGAGAGAGAGAGAGAGAGAGAGAGAGAGAGAGAGAGAGAGAGAGAGAGAGGGAGAGAGAGAG
>SZWC01012412.1:0-26676 GCA_023375785.1 Penium margaritaceum | reverse complement strand
GTAGATCTTTTCCTAGACTTTGCCGTAGGTGAGCCGCTGCGTAGTTTGCACGTACGCTAGCCTAACCGGGTGTGGAGGGGATATCCCTCACTCTCACTCATTGTTAACCAACTCTTACGTTTTCAAGCATATCTGTGCCGTCTCTCAGCCTAACTCAGTACCCCTGTCCCGTTGTGACACACACTGTGTCCTCTCTAACACAGACAACAGCTGAGAGGGTTATCGCATTCCCTCGTGGTATAAGAGCAGCTGAGAGACGACCATCCTCGCGCTCCACCATATAGCAAGAAACAGCAACTGTACAGACCTGTGGGCTGGGCTGGGCTGGGTGGGGCGTACAGCTCCCAGCAACGTGGAGGCCCTGAGCTTAGGGCTCACGTCACGTAGTTCTCAAGCAGTGCCGGAGGCGGAATGCTGCTGAAATGTCTTTCACAGTTCCCATCGTCCCGGTGATCGTGTTGGAGGTGACACACAACACGAGTGATAGCATCTTAGGCCGCCACTGCAGCATCTCCTACAACCTTGGCAACGGTAGCAGCTGTAGTTTTAGCAGCAGCAGCTGCAGGAGCAGCTGCAGCAACAGCAGTGGCAGTCAAGCCAGTCGCATTGGGTGAAGCAACAGCAAAGGCAACAGCGGTATTCGAAAGCCGCGTGCGGCAGAGGCAGCAGCAACTACAGCGGCGGCGACTTAGGCCGCCACTACAACAGCAGCCGTAGCCTTGGCAACAGCAGTGGCTACAGCAGAAGCCGTACCAGTAGCTGCAACAGCTATGGCGACAGCCTCAGTAGCAGCAACGACAGCCTTAGCAGCACCTGTGGCGGCCTAGTCAGCAGCAACTGCTAGAGCAGCCATAGCAGCAGCCGTAGTAGCTACACAGCAGCAGCACTTGCAGCGTAGTCAGCAGCTGCAACATCAGCAAAAGCGGCCGCAGCAGAAGGGGTGGCATCAGCGACACACCGGCCATGTATCACAGCTACAGCATCCGGCAGCCCCACGCAGCAGAGGCAGAAGCAGCTTGCTGCTTGCTGTCAGGAAGCTGCCAAGTAGCTTTCCGACAGCAGGCTCACCGATCAACGGACTCGTCGATTGGCAAGGTCGTCACCCGACAAAGCCTACCTGCTGATGAGGACTGCAAGCGCCGGCGGGACGGGTGCCAGCGGCGGGAGCAGCTCCGCCGAAGAATAAATTAACAAAGGGCCAGGGGGCACCCAGGCCCACCTCGTCGGCAGCCACTCTTGGCAAACCTGTCCCTTTCAATTTATTTTATCTTATTTTACCTTTTTTCTTTTTCTTCATTCTTGGCCATTTTTCTTTGTTATCTTCTCTCCTTGCACAGTCTCGGTAGAGACCCGGACATGGGGATTTGTCCCATTATCTCGGGGGACCACCTTTTGTGAGACTCTTACTCAGCTTATTTTATTCTCAAGTTTTCTTTCTATCCTATTTCCAATTCTCTGGTCGAGACCCCAATATTTGGAGACCATTCCCAAGTATTAAGGGAGACCCCTCCTCCTCACGGTCAAGATCCTGGTGTGTGGGTTTGTCCCACACCGTGGGACACCATTCCCTCATCTGCCCCTGTCCAAGCCTCGGCATGGCTACAGCAGTGGTGCCACCGACTGGGTGGCACTGGGGCCCGCCCCAATCTTCTCCCACCATTTATGGACCGCTGTCCACCTGCTACATGCCACCACAGTTTCTGGCCACGGCCGCCTCACCCGTCGTCTCGACTCCTCCGCCAGTCGTCTCGGGCTCCGTCCAACTGGCCATTCTGTCTCTCTCGGCTTCTCACTCAGCGCCCTCTCAGCCGCGACCAGTTGACGTCTCCTACGTTGTGAGTTTTCCAGTCGACTCCTGGGGTCACCATTGTGATTCGGATGGATCCCTTTGGGGAGCGTCGATAGGCGGTCCGGGCGTCGGGGATGCATGGATTGAGGAGTGGCTGCATGCTACATGTCCCCGTCTTTTGGCCCATTGTCTAGGTCGTGCTCCGTCGTCTGCTTCCACTTGTGGTCGTGTTGCTGCGTGTCATGTCTTGTCCCCTACTCGCGTTTCTCATGGTTTCTAAATTCTTGATCCTGGATCCACTCACCACATGACGCCTACGCGTGTCCTGTTCGAGTCGTTGGGGCCTGTCAGGGATGTCTACTTTGTCCGTACTGGTTCAGGGTAGATGCTACCTGTCCAGGGCGTTGGTGTTGTACGGTTCATTGGTCCCTGTGGTGTTGTGTTCCTGTCCGATGTGCTGTATGTTCCTGCACTTGAGGTGAGCCTGCTGTCAGTCACTATCCTCGATGATCAGGGTATGGACTTTGTCGTGTCTCGTGACCTTGGTACTGTTTTGTTGCAATCGTCTTGGCGTATTGTGCTCCGTGGCCTTCGCTTTGACAAACTGTACCATATACCTCAGTTTGCACCTAACGTGCTCGCCGCTGCTGCTGCTCACGGCCATGTTGCTCCTGCGCTTTCTGCTAAGCATACATGCTTGCTTCATCATCACCTCTGCCATGTAAGCACCACTGCGATTCACAGCCTGCTGCGCCACCTGCATGCCCCCGGTTTAGATGCCGCCACCGTCTCCGCTCCGTGCACCGCTGACTGCATGGATTGTGTGCAAGGCAAAATGCATCGCCCCCTGTCCCTATGTCCATGTTTCACGCACCCATGAGCCACTCACTCTTGTCCATGCTGATGTTCTGGAACCGTTACCAGTTGAGCTCCTCGGCGGCGTCGTTACATCCTCTATCTGACTAACGACTATTCCCGCTTCCGTTGGATCTTTCCACTCTGTCTCAAGAGTGATGTCGGTCCCACGATCAAGTCCTGGCTTGTCCAGACAGAGGGTGCCTGCCAGCGCAAGCTACAGATGTTTCACTCTAATCGTGGCGGTATGCTTATTGGACGCAATCTACGTTTTCTTACATCGGTCAGTGTCCGGTTTGAGTCGTCCGCACCCTAGACTCCTCAACAAATTGGCGTTTGTGAGTGCTCGAACCGCACTCTTGTGGATGGGGTTAGCACCATGTTGGTTCAGTCTGGCCTGTCTAAAGTCTTCTCTTATGAGGCCATGACATACATGACTTGGGTGTAGAACCGGGTTCCTAATGGGCCCCTTCCACACCACGTCACTCCATAAAAACGTTGGTACCAATGTCGCGCTAATTTGCGCCTTGCGTGGGTTTGGGGGTCCGTTGCTGGTGTGTGGCTCCCTGAGGACTAGCACGATGGGAAGCTCTCCCCGCGTGAACGTCTGTGCCCGTTCGTCGGTGTCTCGCCACAGTCCAAGGTGTGGCGTTTGTGGGATCCTGAGAGTTATGTCATTGAGTCCCGTGAGGCTCTCTCTTTGAGAGCAAGTTCAGTCACAACATTGTCCATCGCGTCCCCTCTCTTGGCCCAGTCTCGAGTGTTTCCGGTAGCTCTTGGGCCGGCTGGCCCGCTGGCGGCTCTCCGCGCCCCCATGTGCCTCCTATCTTACCAGCGCCTTCGCAGGCATTCGTCATGGCACCCGCATCTATGTCGCTTCCTGCGTCGCTGCATGCATCGTTAGCACCTACATTGTCGTTGCCTCCCTGCCTGTCTCTACATCCACCTCTTCCTCCGCATCTGCGCCTACGTCACTCCCCGTGACATCACTTGGAGTTTGTCAACCAGCCTTAGGCGAACAGACTAGAAAATCAGGACTGACACAATAGCACATGCCATTTGCTCCTAGCATTTCAGCTAGGGGAAGATATCACCCTCAGGATCACGGTTCCACACTGAGCAGCTCCTAGGCAATCACTTGGTAGCAACTGTGTCCACTTAACACTTGGTCACTTTCGTGCGAGGTGCTAGTTAAAGACTAACTCCTGGGGCCTAGACCAACTAGTGTCTTATTTATCCTATTCCTTAGTTGGACAGTGCTGTGAGGAGCATCTATGGCTAGATTGTATGTTTAGAATGAGGAATGAGCCTGGTATAAATAGTCCTAGGCCTGGCATCTAAGGTGTGTGGATAGTGGCACTTTTGGGAGTGGCCACTCCACACCACCTCACCAGCTTGCCAATTGGCGCATCCACTGACCGCCAAGTGGCACATCCTCCTCATGCATGGAGAAATGTCTAGGAAACATCCTCTATGCAGGAAGGTAAAGAACCTTCTTGCTCACATCAGGGCTTGATCGTAGGACCTGTTGCCCTAAGTCCAACGTGCTACCCATTGCGCTACATTGCTGGTGTCTTGCTTGGACTTGCACCACAAACAAGATTTGGGAGACTGTCACCAAGGGAGCAGTGCATGTCCAACCTGTCCGCTAAGCAGTGGCCAAGGGGGCATAAAAGAACAAATCTCTCCCTTGCACCTCTGGCCACCTGCCGTGGTAATCCTCGCTCGCATGAACCCGTAGCTTTGCCTTGTCTTTGTGCACCATTGTTGTCTTGGTCTTTATTCCTCATCTCCTGCATCCACCATGTTGATTCTTCAAGCGCCTGCAGCATGCAAGTCCCAATCAAGCGGCTTCGTCAAGAAGTCTGCAAGCATCCTCTTGGTTTTGACGTGCTCTTGTTCCATGACAGGATTGACGACAATGTGGCGTGAGTAGTGGTATCGAATGTCGATGTGCTTCGTACGCTGGGAGATCATGTCTTCCTCTGCCATAGCGATGGTGCTCTGTTTGTCGACAAGGATGATGGTTGCTTCCTCTTGCGGTACCTTGATCTCTTCGAGTAGACTGCAAAGCCACTCCGTTTCCTTGCACACTTCTGAGAGTGCGATAAACTCCGCCTCAGCAGTAGACAGCAAGACGTAGTCCTGCTTCCCGCTCTCCCATGAGACTGTACCACCGTTGAGGAGACAGAAAAAGCCCGAGGTGGACTTCCTGTCGTCGATCCGCCCTCCCCAGTCAGCATCGCTGTAGCACGTGAGTCGCAGCTAGTCTGATCCTTCAAGACCTCCAAACTGAAGTCCCACGTGTCGTGTCTTTTTTAGGTAGCGGATGATCCGCTTCACGGCTTGCCAATGTTGTGGCCCAGGGTTAGCCACAAACCTGCTCACCTGACCTACTGCATAAGCAATGTCAGGTCGCTTCTCCACCATCGCGTACATGAGGCTCCCAACGACGGACCGGTACAGAATGTTTTGCATTTCCCGCCGCTCTGCCTCATTGCTTGGGGTCATGGAGGAGGAGATCTTGCACTCGGAGGCCTTGGGGGTGCTGATGGGTTTGTCATCCTCCGTGTCGTAGTGCTTCAAGACGTCCATGATGTACTTGATCTGGTTGAGCTCAATGATGCCTGCTTTGCAGCTGCGGTGGATGGTGATCCCAAGGTAGTACTCGAGAGGAACCATGACCTTCATCTTCAACCTGCTGCTCAACTGCTCCTTCAGGCCCACAAGGGCCTCGTGCGAGGAAGAACACATGATTAGATTGTCCACATACAACGCCACAAGTAGCAAGACACGCTCGTCCTCCTGTACATAGACGCTGGGATCATTCTTGCAGTGCACAAAGGAGATCTCAGCCATGAAGCTGTCCATCTCCTTGTGCCAGATCCGTGGGGCCTGTTTCAGCCCGTACAACGCCTTCACCAGCCGACACACCTTGCCGTCGGGTGCATCCACCCCCTCCGGCACTTCCATAAGCACCTCTTTGTCCAACTTCCCATAAAGGAAAGCTGTTATGACATCCATTTGGTGGATCTCCAGGTCTTTGGCAGCAGCGCCTGCCAGCAGGGACCACATGGAGGCGAACGTGACAATTGGTGCAAATATCTCATCGTACTCAAACCCTGCGCGCGGTGAGAATCCCTTCGCCACGAACCTAGCCTTGTACTTGTCGATGCTGCCGTCCTGCTTCTGCTTCAGCCTAAGCACCCATTTTGAGCCCACCACGTGAGGGTTAGCGGGTCTGTCCACCAGCACACATGTACCATTTTCTTCGATGGACGCAAGCTCGCTGTCCACCGCCTCCTTCCATTTGGCTGCATTGGGCCTTGTCAGCGCCTCTGCCATAGTGAGCGGCTCTCCCTGAGCCAAAGATGATTAGCTTAGTCCAGTCCAGCCTCTTGTATCAGCTTCGTGTTGTGGCGTTTGTTTTCTTTGTCGCGTGCTATGGTGTGACATTTCTGGTGCTTCATCTCTGCTCTGCTACTGCTCTTGTGGTGTAGGCTGCCCTGAAGTTGAATTGTCCGCTGGTGAAGAGCCACTGGCCTCCGCGCTCGTCTCAGAGTCCTCGGATGTCTCCAACTCCGTGTCAGAGCCCGCCGGTACGTCAGCCTGCGCAGCCGCTCTCCCTACCACACAACAACCTACCGCACTGCCACCACTTGCCAGTTTTCGGGAGCTTGATCCCCCGACTCCAGCAGCAGCAACCACTCTCCCTGTTTTGGACATTGTGCTGGATCAAGCGGTTCTCCCTTGCCTAGTGTCCTCTCATCAAGGGTCACATCCTGGCTGGTGATAGGCCTTCTTGCCGTCAGGTCCCAAAGGTGGTAGGTCTTGTGGGCAGATTCATAGACCACCATAACACATTTCCCTGCCCTCGTATCCAGCTTGCCGCCACCTTCTCCCGCCTAGACCTTCGCCCATGTGGTGCAGCAAAAGACATTCACGTGTGAGGCGTCCGGCTTCTTTCCCGACCACACCTCCTGTGGCGTCATCTGTTGCTTTCCCTTTTGCTTTCCGCGTCTGCCTAGAGCAGCTGCAGGAGTGAGGTTGACGAGGTAGCATGCCATTTTTCCAGCTTCCGTCCAAAAATGCAGTGGGAGTTTTGCATCGAAGAGCATGTTGCGTACCATGTTGATGATGGTCTGATTCATCAATTCAGCCACATTATTGCTCTGTGGCGTGTAGGGTGTCGTGGTGTGATGGTCGAGGCCGCGTTGCCAGCCTTTGCATGCCTCGTACTCCCCACCATTGTCACTTTGTAGTGCCTTGACCTTCTTTTGGTCTGTCGCTCAACCATGGCAACAAACTCCTCAAGCTTCTCTTGGACCTCTCCCTTTGTTGGTTCCTAATGGACCTCTCCCTTTTGGAGAGGTCCATTAGGAAGTATATCCACATCTTGCGGCTGTGGTCATCGATGAAGGTCAGGAAGAACTTGATGCCACCATTCGATGCCGTGCGGAAGGGTCCACACACGTTGGTGTGAATGAGGTCCAGGGCGGCTTTTTCACGATGGCTGTTGCACTCAAAGCGCTTTCTCTTTGTCTTGCCTTGGAGGCAAGGTTCGCACAAGCTGCCACACCCAGCCACATCCTTCGTGCACCACTCCATGTCACGGACAAGCTATTGTTGCTGTATGACGTGGAACGTGCTCTTTGCAACGTGTCCAAAGCGTCTTTGCCACAGCTCAGCGTCTCCGTCCTTGGTGACAGAGGACACCTTCTGAGTTGCTGTTGTTGTGTTCTCCTGCGTTGGTGCCGAGATCACTCCCTCCGCCGCCCCTGCATGACCCTCATCTTTCGAGCTCTCTACTGCGGTTATCTGCAACACGTAAATCCCGTCGACTCGTGGAACCTGAGCTACGAGGTCTTTGTTGGCGTAGAGGACCTTGATGTCCTCGTTCTTAATGATGACCACCTTCTTCTGCGTGAACACCATCGTCATGTCGTTGCCTATGATTTTTGACACGGACAGAAGGTTTGCCGCAAACGTGGGCAAGTAGACCACGTCACGGAGTTGCAGATCCTTCTCCTCACCGTTGAGGCTGATTCTTATAACCTTGTCTCCCACACCCTCTGCATTCACGATGCTGCCGTTTGTGCATCTGAACCGTCGTTCAGTGGGGCCGATGGAGACAAATCCAGCCTGGTCATTGCTGGAGTGATGGTTGGTGCCGGAGTCGAGCCGGAAGGCTCCTGGCCTGAGCAGTGCTGCTCCCTTTGCCCGAGGCGTGCTCTGAGCCATCATGTTGGTGGCCTCTTTGCCACCCTTTTTGCTGCCTTTGTTCCCACTGCTCCCACCTTCATCCTTCTTTGGAGATCTGCACTCTCTTGCCCAGTGTCCAGATTTGCCGTAATTGCGGTAGTTGCCCTGTCGCTTGGGATCCTTGCCGCCATTGTTGCCTCTGCCGCCACCGCTTCCGCTGCCGTCGTTCTGACCAGAGGCCGACCCCTTGCTCCCGCGGCCGTTGTAGCGTGCGGCATAGGCTGTGAAGCTAGCCTCAGTGCCGCTGCGACGCGTGGCCTCATTTTGCACGTACTTGGAAACTGTCGTACACGTCAGGTCATTCTCCTTCCAACCATCCATGACGATGATCATTGGGCTCCAGCTCGCCGGTAGTGCCATGAGGAGGATCATGGCCTGCATCTTTTTGTCAAGGTCCCAGTTCATTTGACGAGCCTCGCCAAGGAGCACTTCAAACTCCTGTAAGAAATCGGGGATGGACTCTCCCTCATTCACCCGCATGCTAATCAGCCGTTGTAGAATGAATAATCCGTTTGCAAGGGAGGTAGATTGGTGCACACGCTTGAGCTTGGCAAAAGCATCCGAAGCTAGTGTGTACCCCGCAATGATGGGAACATACTTCTTGGCTATCGCGTTGCTTAGGAATGAAATGACAATATCATTTCGATCCATCCATGCCTCATTCTCGGGTGTGCCCTCCGCGAGAACCTACTCCTCTCCCTTCAGTAGCTTGATGAAGCCGCGCACTTTCATTGCCAGCTCAAACTACCACCTCCAAAGGGGAGGTCAATCCCCTTGAAAATGTGGATTCCTCCCAAGGATCCGAGACCTTGCGGCAGTGAGGTAGCACTCACGATTGCTCCAGTGGACTGCCCTGTGGAAGCCACTGTTGAGTTTGAGGACTGCCTTGCGACAGCCCCCACTGCTTCTGATGGATCAACCATTCTAGCTTCCCTTTTCTGCTTCATGTGTTTCTGCTACGTTGAGGCCGATATGGGCTGATGTTAGCTGATGTCTGCTACAGGTTTGAAGGTGCAGATCTGTTGCTTACCCCTCCAAGGGCAGAGCTTGTCCTGGTTGGGACCCAAGGGACATGCCACCAAGGGCAGAGCTTGTCCTTGGTCCCTCTGTGCTGAGTGCAAATGCAGCCGTTGGAGCTGATGAAGCAGATGGAGCTGATGGAGCCGATGGAGCCGACGTGCGCACCTGGAGAGAGAGGTTCAAAGTTGAGCGAAGCGTGCCTTACAACTGGTCAGTGTGGGCCCATAACCCCTATGTCAACCGGCCTGAAGCGAACGGACTAGAAAACAGGACGGACACAATACCACCTGTTGTCCACTCCTAACATTTCAGCTAGGAGAAGATATCACCCTCAGGATCATGGTTCCACACTTAGCAGCTCCTAGGCAATCACCTGGTAGCAACTGTCTCCACTTAACACTTGGTCACTTTCGCGCGAGGTGCTAGTCAAAGACTAACTCTTGGGGCTTAGACCAACCAGTGCCTCTTTTATATTGTTTCTTAGTTGGACAGCCCTGTGAGGAGCATCTAAGGCCAGCTTGTATGTTTAGAATGAGGAATGAGCCTGGTATAAAAAGTCCTAGGCCTGGCATCTAAGGTGTGTGGGTAGTGGCACTTTTGGGAGTGGCCACTCCACACCACCTCACCAGCTCGCCAATTGGTGCATCCACTGATCGCCAAGTGGCACATCCTCCTCATGCATGGAGAAATGTCTAGGAAACTTCCTCTGTGCATGAAGGTCAAAAGTCTTCCTGCTCACATCAGAGCTTGATCGCAGGACCTGTTGTCCCTAAGTCCAATGTGCTACCTATTACGCTACATTGCTGGTGCCTCGCTTGGACTTGCACCACAAACAAGATTTGGGGGACTTACTCCAAGGGAGCAGTACATGCCTAACGTGTCCGCTGAGCAGTGGCCAAGGGGGCATAAAAGAACAACAGAGTTGTCTCCTCTTCATCGCAAGTATTGTCTCCTACCCCAGTGATCTTTAAATTCGTACAATGGATTTTTATGAGTTATGTGATCCTTAAATTTGCATACATTTTTACCTTTGTAATTATTTATGTGATCCTAATTGAACGAATTCGGGTAGACCCTGATCCTTAAATTCGTACAATGGTCAAGCTCAATGTTTTTGTGATCCTAAATTTCGCACATCAGTCGTTCACGGTGTCAGTGCACCGACGGCTGTCGGTAGTCGTTGCACTGACACCGCCGTTTTTGTACGCCGTGAAAGCGATTGCGCGCCACCAACGACTACCTTTGTCCCAAAACGACTGAAATGGCATTAAAGTGAAGACATGGCCCAAGTAGTACAACCATAACCAAGGTGCGAGAAAATTATAATTTCTACCTTAGAACCTTGAATTCGTACAAACAGGGTTACAATTATTTAAGTGTTCCTTTAAATTCGTTCAACGAAAAAACGGTACTATTTCAACTACTTCCAAAAACATTAAATTCGAATTTAAGAATCACTGGGGTATGTCCTCCCCTGCGTCTTCGCCTCCATCATCCGACGGTTCTCCCCTTCACTCTGATTCCTTGTTTGTTCCTTCCGCAGCGGACCCCATCGCTCCTTCACTCTTGTCCGCCCCTGCTCCTTACCGTCGGGCTCCAAGTGGTCGCCTGCGTCCCTTACAATCCTCCTCTCTCTCTGCCCCCTCTGCCAGTCGGCCTGCGTCAGCTCATCCATCTAGCCCGGCTTTGGTTCCGTCCACTGACCCACCTGCTACTGCCACTGGCTCGGATGCGCTTGGTCTGGCCGTGGCTGTCGTCCAGCCCAACTCGGCTGTCGGCTATTCCATGCTCTCGGCCGAGTTCTTCCGTGGTGTCGCGGCTGCTGGGTCTAATCCTGCTATGCCTCACACCTCTGTTGCCACCACACTCACTTCTTGTGGCGATGTGAGTCTCCCGCCTGCGGACACCATCTGTCAAGCCTGTTCCGCCCCAGATGCGTCTCTCTAGGAGCAGGCTATGCGTGAGGAGCTCGATGCAATGATAGAGCATGGCGTCTACAGCTTGGTGGACCTCCCACCTGGTCGGAAAGCCATTGTCGCGCGATGGGTGTTCCGACGCAAACGTAAACCCAACGGTACAGGTTGAGCGCTACAAGGATCGCCTCAATTCCAAGGGCTTTTCTCAAGTGCATAGCATCGACAACGATGCCACGCTTGCCCCTGTGGGGAAGTATACCACTGCCAAGGCACTCCTGAGCCAGGTCACCCAGCATGACTGGGAACTACACCAAATGGACGTCAACAACACATTCTTGCACGGTCGCCTCGATGAGGAGATCTACCTCGCTCAGCCGCCTCGCTTTGACGATGGTACTGGTCGCATCTGGCGCCTTTGCAAGGTGTTGTACGGATTAAATCAGTCTCCGCGCTGCTAGAACCTGGAGATCTCTGCCACCCTTCAGCGCGGTGGCTACCGTCGCAGCCCAGTTGATCCTGTTCTCTTCGTCAGTGACCCTGTGGCACCATTTGTTGCCGTCCTGGTTTCGTTGCATTACTCTTTGCTGCAACAATGAAAGCACTCGCCACATTGCTGAGCATGATGGCATGCATCACACTCGGATGAAACATAGCAACATCGAACATCACTTTGTCCGAGAACGCATTGCGTGTGGTGATGTGCGCCTGATTGGAGTTGACACCCGTCAGCAGCGTGCTGACTTTCTCACCAAGGCACTTTGTAGTGGAAAGTTCAAGGTGGCTGTTGGTCTACAGTCTCTTCGTGCCGATCCCGGTTGATGTGTCTCTGTCTCATCCTGCTCTGTCACCCCAGTTCTACCCCATGTTTTCTGCTCTCGTGCTGCTTTGGATCCTTGCTCTTGCTCGTGGCTCGTGGTCGCCTGTCCGTGCCCCTTGTGCGCTTATGGCATCTGGCGTCTACGGGTCATGGGGGGTTGTTGTTGTGTTAGTCTTGGTGACCTCTGGACTTGACGCCAACCACATGCAGGCAGGCTACAGTGATCGCCGGCTACCTTCGTGGTCTCTCCCTCATCTTGCACATCTCTATGTGCACACAGGAATGTTTTTTGTGGCCAGTTCACGAGGGCCACATTTTCGGCACCTTCGCTTCTACTCTTTGTCAGCTTAAATCTGTAGAGCTTGTTTTTCTGCTTTCGCTGCTTCTTTTGGTTCATCATTCGGCCACCCAAGTGCCTCGTACTGTTGTCAGGGTCTGTCCCGTTCCTGTTTATTATCTTGTAGATCTTTTCCTAGACATTGCCATAGGTTAGCCGCTGCGCAGTTTGCACATATGCTAGCCTGACCGAGGGTGGAGGGGATATCCCTCACTCTCGCTCATTGTTAACCAACTCTTACTTTTTCAAGCATATCTTTGTCGTCTCTGAGCCTAACTCAGTGCCGTTTGTCCCGTTGTGACGCACACTGTGTCTTCTAAAACACAGACAGCAGCTAAGAGGGTTATTGCATTCCCTCAGTGTGTCCCTATTCGTTACATCACTTTGTGGTGTGACAATCAAAGCACAAAATTCATTGTTGAAATTGATTGACTGTATGTGCCACTCTCGCACCAAGCACATCAATCTTATCGTCAGTGCTCTTTGTTCGTGAGTGCATTGCTGCTGGCAAGCAACCCGACTGATGTGAGGGACCAAGAACTGGACATGGCACAACTAATACGTACATGAGTGTGTGAGCATGTGTGGTGAGACAAGAGGGCAAAACAGATGTGAGCGACCAATAATTGAACACAACTTCAACACTCCCACATGACCCGCAAGCAGTCAACCCACATGCAACAAAGAAATGGTACACACAACAATGCAAAGGAGAGGTGATGAAGACAGACATGCAGACACCAAGCGCACGTCACCCTAGGTCATGGGGAGATGCAAGTCTAACGACATGAATTGCACACTTGAAGACATTTCTACTGAGAGCCTTGGTGAGGAAGTCATTCTTACTGCCGATGCCTGCATCATTGTTGTTTGCTTGTGGGTATTTGGAGGAGCTACATGTTGTCCTAAGTCCTGATCCTTAGGGGCTACCGTGTCAGTCTTTGGCTGCAGACTGGTGCGAAGCTGCCGTCGGTTAATTCTGAGAGGTCGGGCTCAACCCTCGGGTGGGGGTGCATGCTCACTCAAGCAGTTGCTAAATATGATTGTGCACTTGCTGGTTCTTAGACGCTCACTCTACAATCCCAACACTTGTCTTGGTTTTGCATCTAAAGCAAACGCATTCACATCCATGGCGTGCGTGATTTGTGGATTTTCCCACTCTCTCACTCTTTCTTCATCCCCTCACAAGTTTTAATCTAGCTAATAACCACACCTCTCTTTCTCACCAAACGAATCGCATTCCTGTCTTTTCCTGTGCTCTTTGTTTTGTTGTAACCCTGTGACTATTGTCCACACCCAGCGGCCATCATCCTTGGCTTTTCTCGGGTCACAGACTCAAATATGTATACAATGTAAATCCCCCTCATACTCTTACACAATGTGCCGCAATAACAAGGCAAACCAGTGGACATGGCAGCTGTTCAGCAATGGCAACGGCTCCCGTAGGCAGTGTACAAAATCAAGTCTGGACAGTGACAGTCCTCACTCAAGCTATCTGCGGTAGTGTTTTGCAAGAATTAGGAGCTCAGCCAAGACACCATCGTACAACTTCACAAAGACATGAATATGGGCAATGTGGCACAAGTTCAAGATATGTGGGACAACATCTTCCAGGTGTGGGCTGACTATTGGTCTGTCCGTTACGGTGACCTTTGGACGTGTTGCCATGGCTCACTGGTATGCTGGGACACTCAACGGCTGCTTGACAGAATCAGCACCAGCTGGCATTCCCCCACGTGCTCCCCAGAGTTTTCTTGGCGACCCCCTCCTGAAGTCCCTTTTCTCAGTGGAATTATTCTTACTCGTTCATGATCCAGTTGCGTGGAGTTTCTGTTTCTGCACCTGACGCTTCTTTCGGTTTATCATTCGGACAAACGAGGAGCATGTACGCCTTCGGGTTCCCTTCTGCTGTTATTTTTTAGCTTGTCGGCGGGTTACTCTGTTTTCTGACCGGTTGGTTAGACTTGCCCGCTTAGTTGCGCACCGAAGGGTGAGACTAGCTACATACACTTGTCTATTCTTTTGCGTCACTCTAACTTCTACGTTTTTAAGTGTCTCTTCACCGTCTCTCAACCGTTTGAAGCACCGTTCATTTCTTTCCGTTCTGTACAATGTACCCTTTCACGCTGAACACTGCTTTGGTGGTTTCTCCATTCCCTCATGGTATCAGAGTAGGTAGTGAGACCATACTCATGCATTCCACAACATAGCACCCGCAGCTGCAGCAGAGACTCCTGGGCTGGGCTAGGCTGGGCTCGGTAGGGCACACATATCCCGGCAACGCGACGGCCCTGAGCTAGGGGCTCACGACACGAAGTTATCTGGCAGAGCTGGAGGCGGAACACTGCAGAATTTTCTCAGCAGCTTCCTTCGTCACGGCGGCCATCTTGGTAGGGACTTAACGAAGTGGTGGCGTTCTGAGCCAACACAGCAGTCGCAGCAACAGCAGCCACTACAGCTCTGTCGCATCTGGCAGCAGCAGAAGTGGCCGCATTCAGCGGGTGTGGCGGCGGTTGCCATAGAGGCAACAGCATTATTTGCTACTGCCTTCTGCTGCAGCTTCAATAGCAGCCACAGTCACAGCTGCTAGCGGCAGCTGCAGTCGCATATCTGGCACCAGCGTAGTATTAGCATTCGGCATAGAGCAGCACTAGCAGCAGCCACAGCAGTAGAAGCAGCAGTAGGAGCAGCATCTTTGCCTTCTCCTGTTGTAGCAAATTCGCGCATCGCCGCAGCTGCACGCGTCACCGCCGCTGCCTTTGCCAACGCCTGTCGAAGAAAAGGCAACAGCAACAACAGCAGCAGTAGTAGCAGCAGGTAGCTGCCATCTCAACTGGCAAGAAGCTGCCTTGCAGCTTCCCGCTGTCCCTCGAACCGGCGGGCTTTCGGTTGGAGGACTCGGCATTCGACGAGCTTGTCAAATCAACGAGCTCGTTGATCGATGACTTCGCTGACCGTTGAGCCCGTCTGCTAGTGAAGATCAAGCCAGACCTCAAGACAACCAAAAAAGAAAAAAAAAAAAGGGACATCCAATACACCCAATCCAGGGTGAGCCCGGGTCCCCTACCTCCCCTGCCATCCTCTAGTGCACATCATTGTCACTCAATTTCAAGTGCCTGTTGTATTGATTGAGTTTCATCTTTCTTCCTCTCGGACATTTTCTATGTATTCATTTTTCTCTTGCTCCTTGGTCGAGACCCAGGCATCTGGGATTCGTCCTGGTGCCATAGGGAGACCAATTTTAGGGATTGTCTTTTATTCTTTTCACTCATTTTTCTTTCGGTCGAGACCCTTGCGCGTGTGTGTCTGACCCCATACAGTGGAAGACCATCGTCGTCATGGCGTTGGTTGTTCCAACGCTCACGGGACGTCCTCGGCCGTGGCAATACCCCACCCGGGGTGGCACTGGCTTCCGACGGCATACTACCCTACCCTTTATTGGCCGCCTTCTCCATCCTACACCCCTCCATTGTGGCTACAGCCAGCGGCTCCATCTTTCTCTCCTCCGCCAAATCTATCATTTCACAAGTTGCAGCATGGTCTGGCCGCTCCAGCCTCCACATTCCCTTCTCGTTCTCGGCCTCCGAATGTTCTTTCAAGTGTGAGTTTGGCTGTCGAGTCCGGTGGTCACCGTTATTCGTCGGATGGAGCCCTTCGATGCACTTTGAGTGGTAGGGCTGGATCACTTGTGGAGTGGATTGAGCATTGGAAGTCGTTCACCATGCCGTGTCTTCTTGCTGTGACTTCAGGTCATACGAAGCACTCTCCTGTACTTGTTTGCAGTGGCACGTAGTGTCATGGGTCCGCTCTATCTCGGGCATCAAATGGCTTCTGGATCATCAATTCTGGAGCCACTCATCACATGGCAAACTCTTGTGCCGCATTTTTCACGTCGGGGCCGGTCGGTGACGTACGCTTTGTCCGCACTGGCTTTGGCCAGATACTGCCAGTTCAGGACGTTGGTGTTGTTCGTTTTCCTAGTCCGTTGAGTGAAGTCTTCTTGCCTGATGTTCTGTTTGTCCCTGCACTTGAGGTCAGCTTGTTGTCTGTCACTGCCTTGGATGATAAGGGCATGGACTTCGTTTCATTTCATGGTGTCCGCACTGTGTCACTACAGTCATCTCGCCATCTTGTGTTTCACGGTCTGCATAGTGACAAGTTGTAACACATGTCCTTCCACATGTCCTTGTTTGTCCCCCGCCACTGCCATAGCGCATGTACATATTTCTCCCTTGCTTTCCCCTGCCCACATGTATTTGCTCCATCATCGCTTACGTCACGTGTATACTGTTGCCATCCATAGGCTCTTGCGCCATCAGTCTGTTGTTGGTCTTGACCCTGGCACATTCCACATGCCTGGCATTGCTGACTGCCTTGATTGCGCACAAGGCAATTCGCATCGCCCGTCCTTTCCTTTGTATGACTCCCTCATGTTGCATCCTCTTGTCCTTGTCCATGCAAACCATGGGCCCTCTCCCTGATGAATTTTTTTACGGTGTCGGTCAGTACGTTTTGTGTCTCACGGATGACTTCCCACGTTTTTGCTAAATCTTTGCCCTTCTCCAGGAATGCGATGTCGGACCCACAGTTGAGTCTTGGCGTATCCAGGCTGAGCTGAGTCTTGGCGTATCCAAGCCTAAGCTGTTAACGTTTTACTCCGATCATGGTGGGGAGGTCATGGGTCCCACAACCCGCTTCCTCCAGTCTCAAGGGGTGCATCTAGAGCTCTCTACTCCATACACACCACAACAGAATGGAGTGTCGGAATGCTAGAATGACACTCTTGTTGACAGTGTTTGCACCCTTCTTGTCGAATCTGGTCCCCCTCCGCAGTTTGTCTTCGAGGCCATGTCCTACATGATGTGGGTTTGGAACCGTGTTTTCAATGGTCCTCTGCCTCGTCATGTCACGTCATTCGAGCATTGGTACGGTCGTCGTGGTGACCTCTGCCTCGCTCGTGTCTGGGGCAGTATCGCATGCGTTTGGCCCCTTGAGGATCAACGTGCTGACAAGCTGTCTCCTCGAGGTCGTCTCTTTCCTTTCATTGGCATCTCCTCTCAGTCCAAAGCCTAGTACTTTTAGGATCCTGAGCGTCGTCGGATTTGTCAATGCTCTCTTATTTCAGAGAATATGCTCTCACGACATCACTTGTTTTATCCCATTGCTTGCGCCCTTCTCTCGTTCAAGGAGAGGTGGTTTCTATGGGGTACCCTTCAGTAGTTCTAGTGCTCCGTATCCCGTATCTGCGGTGTCAATTGCATCATCTCCTGTCGTGTCTACGCCGTCGACTATGTTATCTCTTGTTGCGTCTACATCATGGCCTACGTCCTCTCCTGTTTCATCTGCTTCGTCACTTGCACCCTCTCCTGTCGCATCTGCGTCGTCGCCTGCATCCTCCCTATCGCATCTACGTCGTTGCCTGCGTCCTGTCCTGTTGCGTCTGCGTCGTTACTCACGTCCTCTCCTGTCGCACATGTGTGAACACCTATGTCATCTCCTGCCGCATCTGCGTCCTCTCCTGTTGCGTCGTCGCCTGCATCGCCGATTGTGGTTCCATCAGCAGCAGACCCAGTCTCACCCTCACAGCCTCCCATCTTGTTGTCATTTGTTTGTGCACCAGGCGGTCGTCCGAGACCGTTGCAGTCTGCACCTCACTATGCCCCGCCTGCCAGTAATACAATCTCGGCTGGCCACTCTGGGCCCGTGCAGTCAGCCCGTCTAGTTTGCGGTGGTGTCGTTGATCCTACACAACCAACTCCTGACTCTGGTCTTGATGCTCTTGATTTGGCGGCGGCTTTTGTGCAGCCTAAGACTGCACTTGGATATTCTCTCATCACTGATGAGTTCCACAGAGCCATTGCGGCAGCCGGGTCTACTTGGCCTCGGTCATATCCCTTAGTCGCCACCGCACTCGTTGCAGGTGGGACCACTACATGTGTGCATGAACCGTCCACAGTGAGAAGTAAGTTATGCGTGAGGAACTCGCTACAGTTGAGGAGCTTGCAGTTTACGAGAAGGTGAAACTCCCGCCTGCTCGTAAGGCCATATCAGCCCGTTGGGTGTTTCGAAGGAAAGAGAGCTCCAGATGAATTAGTGGAACAGTACAAGGCGCATCTTACGGCCAAGATATTCTCCCAAGTGTCTCGTGTGGACTTTGATGCCACCTTTTCCCCTATTGGCAAGTACGCCACGACAAGGGCGATGAGTCAGGTGGCACAGCATGACTTGGATCTCAACGAGATTGACATGAGCTATGCCTTCTAGCACAGTAATCTCCAGGAAGAGATCTATCGCGTCCAGCCTCTTGGATTTGATGGTGGCAAAGACAGGATATGCTGCCTCCAAAAGGCCTTTTATGTTCTGAAGCAATCTCCACGTTGTTGGAACCTCAAGATCTCCGCTACTTGGAGCGGGGCAGGTATCGCCGTAGCAGAGTGGAGCCGACTCTTTTTGTGAGTGCCTTCCTTTGCACCTTTTGGCGTTGTCGTTCATTGTGTCCCCCGACCTGCAGGCGTTCCACGCTTTGAAGGGTCTCCTCCAGTCTGTCTACAATATGAAGGATCTTGGTCTAGCTCCTGTCTTCCTAGGAATGGAGATTGAGCGTGATCACCAGCAGCGCACAATGCATGTGCGTCGGGCTGGTTATGCCATGACACTGGGGTAGCGCTTTGCTGATCTCTTGGCAACAGTCTCCTCTGTATCCACGCCCATGACGCCCGCTAGGCAGAGGCTCCTCACGTCAGCTGTCCAGATCATCTGGGGGAGCCTATCGATGTCACGACGTACCTCTGAATGATTGGCTCCCTGATGTTCCCAAGGACCACGACACACTTAGATGCAGCCTTTGCTGTGGACTTCTCGTTGCAGTCCTCACAGCATCCGCATCAGCTCCCTCTAGAGGCTGCTCTCCGCGTGGTGCGGTATTGTGTCTACCTCACGCGTGGGCCAGTGCTTTCACGCACAGCTGTCTATTTTTGTTGACGGATACACTGACAGCGACTGGGCCCATGATCGCGATTTGTGTAGCTGGTCCACCTACATCTTCCTTATCGAAGGTACAACTGTCTCATGGGAGAGTGGTAAGCATGGTTGCGTAGCGCGGAGCTCGACAGAGGCTGAGTATGTTGCATTGGGGACTGGGGTCTGGGAAAGCATCTGGTTGTGCCGTCTCGCGCAGCAGCTGCGCCAGCCCATCCGCTGCATCACCATCTGCTGTGACAATGAGAGCACGCGCCGCATAGCAGAGCATGATAGCATGTGCCACACGCGCACCAAGCACATCAACATTGAGCATCACTTTGTACATAAGCATATTTCACGTGGCAATGTCTCTGTGATGGGTTTTGACGCACGGCAACAGCGTACAGACTTCCTCACAAAAGCGTTGTGCATCAGCAAGTTCAAATGTGTAATTAACACTGTTGGCTTTCTTGCGCCTGACTCTCCTCCTACGTGATTCTTATCCCGCTCTTGTTGCTCCCTCTCTTCGTCCATAGTTCTTGTGTGGCTCTACCCCATGACCCCGCTATGCGCTGTCGTCATCGTTCCGTGATCCTTGCTCGCTCGTGGTGGCTAGCGTCTGCGTGTCATGGGAGAGTGTTGGTGTGTCAGTCACGGTGACTTTTGGACTTGTCGCCATGTCTCGCTGGTATAATACGCCACTCGACGGTTGCTTGACAGCATCAGCACCAGCCGGCACGCCCTCACATGCTCTTTAGAGTTTTCTCGGTGACCACCTCCCGGGGTCCCTTGTCTCAGTGGTGCTCTCCTTACTTGTTCATGGCCCAGTTGCGTAGAGTTTCTGTTTTTGCACCTGACGCTTCTTTCGGTTTGTCATTTGGACACCGGAGGAGCATGTACGCCTGTCGGGCGGCTAAACTCCCGATCGCCCTCATTTTTGGCCGACCATGTCCGAGACGCCCCCATTCTAAGGAAAATGGCTACATAACCCCCATTAAAAAAAAACGTATGGCTAGGTCGCTCCTAGTTTTTTTTTAGTTTTCTAACTCGTCCCCATTTCGAGAATCATGGCTACGTCGCCCCTATAATTCTAACAAAATCATGAGGCTTTAGGTTTATGGATGACGACGTCGGCGGAGGCCTGAGAGGACGTCATTGTTCGTACATGCGGCATCACCGAACGAACGAGACGGTCCCTCTGGTCCTTGCTCGTCAGCCTCAACCAAGCCATCCACAGCAAACCAGATCGGTGAGCTCAAAAAAAATCCTGAACGACTATCCTACACTTGCGGTTTGTTCACAAACCGCAAGTGGCCCCCCCCCCCCAGCATGCCCCATCGCCCCGACACAACCAAACCCCGCGAAACCGCTACGAGAAGAAAGCAAGAGAAGCCCCTTTCTTGCTACATATGACTAGCATAGCACTCACGTACACATAAGTTCTTCACTAGCTGTGTACTTACATATACATACATGTATACCTATACATATAGACATGCATATACATGACACCTGGCATATGCCTATACATGTACATGTACATATGCATATGGATATACGTATGCATATACATACACATACACATAAGGGTGATATAGTTTCTATATCGGTGCAAGCGTGAACATAAGCCTGAGATATCCGCGAGTTAAATAGGGACAACATCATATCCACTGACTTTATACATAGGTATGCCATATCCAACTCCCCTGACTTTATGTCGACGATATCCGTGCATGTTGCAAAAAGAATGACATATCCCGCATAATGTTAATTTTGGACAGTGGTGGGTATGGCGTAATTTATATACACTTTGAAACAGGTTTCCGTGTACACTTTATAATGTAACGACGGAGACAGTCGTCACCTTGGAACAGTGTTCGCGTATGTGTTAAATGTGAATAGCACACGTGTTCTTTGTATACTACGTCGACCAATGACGTACCGAAATATCAAATATAGTTCGATGTCTCCCAAGCATTTTTCATCAAAAGAAGGGGGTATTTCTTTTTCAGAAAAGGGTGTCTTTACACGATTGTACAACCTTCAGTCTACAGTTTGCCCCTTCACAAACACAACCCTGCATTCAGGAGTTGACATATTACCTCGTGCCAGTCTGGCACGAGCCTCGCTGGCAGTTAGAACATATTGCGACCAATCCTGGCTTCGCCCGAGGGCATGCTTTGATGTCAACAAATCGAACTGCATGTGGTCAATGTATCGTGTTATCCGAGGACGTCACCGTCCAAACCGAGAGAAGTGCCCCATGCCACGTGCGCAACGTGGCACGAGTGCTACGTTACCAATGAGTGTACCCTCCCGTGAGCTCTCAGTCTATGTTGTCGACTGTCTGTTCACTTCCTGCCTGCGCCGTCGGCAGCTCGCGTTGTCGGTAGAGAGACCGCAGCTATGGGGGACACTTTTGCACCCGGTGAGAATGGGAGTTTTGTATATTTAGTCCTCAATTCTCATACACGATATCCATTTTGTCTGAGATGGCGGCACAACTCAGCTGGGCAGCCAGTCGTAGACGTAGGTCCCATGGCCCACCTCCCGTGACAGCATCACGTGGCACCTCTTCAACGTTGCATGACCAGCCAGGTCTTTGCTTCCCCGCCCCAAGTCCAAGTCTATGACGAGGACTTGGAGCGTGAACAACAAGCCCACGTCCATATTATTTCGCCTTAACAGCTTGCAAGCAGCAGTCCACGTCTCAGTCGTGGGGTCCATGGCCATGGTAATACATGGCGGGTGATGTTGTACTTTGTCATGCAGGTTCTGTGCCTCCACGTTTTTACTTTAACCTGTGTTTTGTGGTTTTGACTGTGCAGTGTCCTCGGACAACGAACCGGGCGACTCGGCCCCCAAAAGACACAAGACAACAGATAAATTCCGGCTCGGATGGAATTTTCCACAATGGAGGAGGCAAGGGCCACATTTGACGACTACGCCATAGCCAACCGCATGACCGTGCGGTGGCTTTGTAGCGAGACGACGCATTTTGCGGCATGCTGTGGACAGTGGAAGGACAAGAAATGTACATGGCTGTCAAAGGCGCATGTCAACGCACGCCATGGCAACGTTGTCGTTTGCCACTTTGTTGACGGCCACCACTGCGTTCCTGGCATGGGACGTGGTGATCCAGCAAAAATGGTGCGATGGGTTAGTCGGCAGATTGCATCTACGTTGAAGCACAACCCCACGGCCAACATGAAGACTCTTGAGGCCATGGTCACAACGAGCATTGGCAAGGAGGTCGACAAGAACACCCTCTACCACCCAAGGTTGAAGACAAACGAGCGGATAATGGGCCCGAAGGACAATGCATGCTCCCTGTTTCTTGTTTACTACGAAGAGGTGCGTCATGTCTGGTTTTTTGCTCATCTTTCTTCGCTGTCATTTGCTAAAGGCCTCAATACTAAATGTTCAACTTTCTATTTCAACTTGCAGCTCATGCGTGTGGATCCCAACACCCACGCCGTTTCTGAGGCCACCAAAGAAGGAGTTTTCCATCGTGCCTTTGTTGCCCCCGGCGCGCCCATCCTAGGCTTTTAACACTGCCGCAGGTTTCTGACCATGGACGACACGCACCTTAAAAACGGCCATAAGCAAGTCCTCCTCGGTTGCCAGTTCTTCGACGCCAACGACAACGCGGTCCCCATGGCATGGGCCATGGTGAGCGGTGAAAATGAAGATAACGGGAAGTGGTTCTGCTTCCATTTGTTTTTGACATACCCGATGGTTGTGCAGGAGTGCACCGTGGTCATCAGCGATGGTGATAAGGGGCTGCTGAACGCTGTGGCCGAGAAGCTGCCTGGAGCCCAGCACAGCTACTGTGCCTTCCATCTACGGGAAAACGTGCGGCAGAAACATGGCAAGCAGGCGGGCTACTAGTTCTGGAGGTTGGCACATGCTCTAACGGAGTTGGAGTGGCAAAGGTGTGAGGAGCAACTTCGCCGGGTCTCTTCACGTGCGGCTATGATGCTGCTGGGGGCGAACTGGGAGGATGGCATCCCGAAGGAGCAGTGGAGCAGACTGTACTACCTCGTTAGACGCGACGGGCATACCACTTCCAACGCCGCTGAGTCATTGAATGCCCAAATCGTCGAGGTCTACAAACTGTTTCCCTNCCCGGCGCGCCCATCCTAGGCTTTTAACACTGCCGCAGGTTTCTGACCATGGACGACACGCACCTTAAAAACGGCCATAAGCAAGTCCTCCTCGGTTGCCAGTTCTTCGACGCCAACGACAACGCGGTCCCCATGGCATGGGCCATGGTGAGCGGTGAAAATGAAGATAACGGGAAGTGGTTCTGCTTCCATTTGTTTTTGACATACCCGATGGTTGTGCGGGAGTGCACCGTGGTCATCAGCGATGGTGATAAGGGGCTGCTGAACGCTGTGGCCGAGAAGCTGCCTGGAGCCCAGCACAGCTACTGTGCCTTCCATCTACGGGAACATGGCAAGCAGGCGGGCTACTAGTTCTGGAGGTTGGCACATGCTCTAACGGAGTTGGAGTGGCAAAGGTGTGAGGAGCAACTTCGCCGGGTCTCTTCACGCGCGGCTATGATGCTGCTGGGGGCGAACTGGGAGGATGGCATCCCGAAGGAGCAGTGGAGCAGACTGTACTACCTCGTTAGACGCGACGGGCATACCACTTCCAACGCCGCTGAGTCATTGAATGCCCAAATCGTCGAGGTCTACAAACTGTTTCCCTTCTACTGCTTTGTGGCCCTGTACACCTGGGTACAACGGTTACTTGGAAATTGCCGCAAGCTAAGCAAGCAAGTGAAGGGCCATTTTGCACCTACACCGGAGAAGCGCATGCTCCACGCGTCCGTGAGCAGCGCGGACTACGAGGTGGAAGAGGAGGGCCCGCAGTCAGCAACAGTAACTGGGCCCAGCAACCATCCACGGTGAGTTAACGTGCAAGAGGACTTGCACGTGCAGTGCGTGGAAGGAGTGGGGGCAGCCCTGTGTCCATGCATGTGCTTCATGATTGGCAGGGGTAAAAATCTAGATCCCTTGGTGGACGTGCATCACACACGCATGGCGTACCACAGGATGTACAACCACCCCATGCCCGGTGTCAACCCCATCCACCTCAAACATCCTAAAGACAAGATGTGGCGGCAGCCGGGGCCAAAGCGTGGACCAGGCCGCCCCAAGAGTGCAAGGTGGGAGCGGGAGGATCGCAGGAAAGAAAACCTCATTTTCCCGCATTGTAGTGTGAAGGGGCACACCAAGACAAAGTGCCCGAACCCTCCAGCAGTCAATGGTGCAGCAACAGCTGCAGCCAACGCTCTGTTGCGTGGGCTTCAACGCACCGAAGCCGCCATGCGTGCAGAGACAACGCTATCCACGCGTGCCTACAAGTGAAGGAGGTACAGCAGAAGGAGCCGGAGGAGGAGCAGACATAGGGAACGGTGGGGCAGGTGGGATAGAGGAAGAGGAGGTTGGTGCCGTTGGAACAGGCTGGGCAGCAGCACGGGCAGAAGCGTGAAGGGCTGCTGCCGGCGCCGCAGCCGTGCAAGGGACAAGTCTTGGAGGCTTCAACACTGCTAGAGGTGCAGCAGCTGCTGCAGCTGCAACTCTTGGGCAAGAAACTGGTTCTGGTGGAGAAGAAGTGTACGACCCCGACTGCAGCTGTAGCTGCTCCTGCAGCAGCAGCTGTAGGAGCAGGTGCAGGACCACAGTATGATCCAGAGAACAACACCACCTATGACTCTGGTGAAGAAGAAGTGTACGACCCCGAGAGGTACATCTTGGAAGACTCTGAAGACAAAGAAGAGGACAAGGACAGGTACAAAGACAGCAGCATGAGTGGGAGCGTCATGAGGAAATTTACCAATGGGGAGCAGCCGTGCAGGATGCTTGCCGACTGGAAGAGCCGTGGGACGACGAGCCGGACGAGGTGGACGATGAAACATTCATGTAAGTGCTCATGACTTGTCCTCATTTCATTGACGCCATGGTCTGTTTTAGTTCATGTGTGTCTTTCACTTCACTAAATGCCCTTCATCTTGTTCTTTGTCTTCTCTTTGCAGGTGAGAGTGCATACAATAAAGTTTCATAGTTGCAAGATTCATGGAGGGGCGGGCCAGAAAGCACGTGGCCCAACACAGGGAGAAGCCCCTAGTCCAGTAGTGCAGCGTAGTAGTGTGTTGGAGTGGACTGGATTTGGTGCAAAAATGGACATGTCTTGAAATTGTGTTGAACAAGTAATGTCCTCTTATCCATGTCTTCTGGGTACTTCATATAAGAAATGTCAGAATTAGTCAATGATGTATCCAAAGCACAAGCCAGCAGTGTATAAAAAGAACAAGTTGGTCTCATTGTTCCACCTCCTTACACCATCTTTCTTTCACATCTACAACTCTGTTGAGCACTTGTGTACAAGTCCAAGCAAGGTTACTATGGAACACTCTGACTGTACACAAGGGGAACCAATTGTTCTCTCCTTCCGAGCTGGAGTGTTTACTACTTATGTGTTTTTCAAGCTATGGCCGATTGGTAGTCGTACCCAAGTCACCAAAGTGTATTACTGCACATGTCCAGCGCAAGATGACTCTTTAGCTGGTTTAAGTGTTACAGAGGAAGACGTCGAGGAGGGAGATGCCACGTTTAACAATGTTGATAGCAACATGGACTACAAAGACTGTGCTGAAGATGTGGACGATGAGGAAGCCCAAGACTGCTGCCAGCCAGGGCACCTGTGTCCTGTTTGCGACATCATTAGTTGGCTGTAGTCTCTTCCTCCTCCGGTTAGGGAGTGGATAGTTAGTGGACGTCCATGAGGACAGTTGTGGAAATGCATTATGTTGAACTTGTTTCGCATTATGGACGATGTTGCTTTCCACATTCTCCCATTGGATTCCTCTTGAATAGTACAGGCACATGTAGCTTGACCATGTACCTGAACATTATTCATCATTTGTTCAATTCACTGCAATGTTCACATTCTTTGATTTGTATGAATATGGAATATTGGTTCTAAAGG
Organism: Penium margaritaceum; assembly: GCA_023375785.1. NCBI lineage: Eukaryota > Viridiplantae > Streptophyta > Zygnematophyceae > Desmidiales > Peniaceae > Penium > Penium margaritaceum. The sequence continues at coordinate 724 of SZWC01012412.1, read as the reverse complement.
GGAACTGAATCATGTTAACAGCGGTAACTGGGTACGATAGAATTTGGTATTCTCCTTTCATTTCGAAAGCACCTACTCTCGTGCTCCGATGGCGAGAGAATGTAGCGTGAGTTCAAATACGCCAACAACAAACGAAGTGTCCCTAAGGACACGTCATCACGCGAGGACCGCTCATTGTAGTAGCCATCGCTACGTTATGGTGTCGACGACGTCCAATGGGCTTGTAGGTCAGATTGAGGGCATTGTCGATTGGAAAATGATAGAAGACCAGCCTGTCAGGCGTAGACGCCGATGAGACGTTATCGGACACAGTGACCGTTCGGCCGACTGGGGAGCATTCACCATCGGCCAACTTGCCAATTCTCCAGAAGTAGATATGGCATGATAAGGTGAAAGGGCATTGGATATGGCATAGACGTCACCACGAGTGTAGCATGGTTAATGTCTGGTGCGGTGGACACCACGTCATTAAAGTTCCGACACTTGGATATGGCGTTATTAATGTGCGAAATGTGGATACCGCGATAGATATCGGGAATTCTGTGGATACATGGTCACTCTCCTGTATACATAAACATATACATACACATCTATGTTCACAAACACATACACATATACGTATACGTACGTATACATATACATATACATATACATATACATATACATATACATATACATATACATATACATATACATATACATATACATATACATATACATATAC
>SZWC01012411.1:65823-86353 GCA_023375785.1 Penium margaritaceum | reverse complement strand
CCCTCTCTCTCTCTCTCTCTCTCTCTCTCTCTCTCTCTCTCTCTCTCTCTCTCTCTCTCTCTCTCTCTCTCTCTCTCTCTCTCTCTCTCTCTCCGCACCTCCCTTTCTTCCTCTCTCTCCCTGTCCTCACCTCTCTCTCATGCCCCCCTTTCTCTCCTCCCTCCCATTCTCTCTTTCTCTCTCGCTCTCTCTGCCCTCTGTCTCTGTCTCCTCTCTCTTCCCCCCCCCCTCTCTTTCTTTCCCCTCTGTCTCTTCACATCCCTCTCTCCCTGTCCATCTCTACCTCCCATTCTCCCTCCATCCCTTCTTCCTTTCCCCCCGCCTGCTCTCTGCTCTCTTCCCAGCCCCTGCTCTCTCCTTTCCTCTTTCTGAACTCCCTGCCCTCCCCTCTCCCTCTTTGCTCTCCCTCTCCACCTCCCTGCCCACTCGACCCCCTCTCTCTACCCCCTCTGCTCTCTTCCCCCTCTATCCCCACCCTCAGCTCTCCCCCACCGCCCTCCTTTGCTCTCTCACCCACTCTCTACTGTTTCTCTCTCCCTCTCTCTGCCCTGTTCTCTCTCTCTCTCTCTCTCTCTCTCTCTCACCCTCTCTCTCCTTCCCAACCTCTATCACTCTTTCTCTTTCTCTCTCTCTCTCTCTCTCTCTCTCTCTCTCTCTCTCTCTCTCTCTCTCTCTCTCTGTGTCGCTCTCTCTCTCTCTCTCCCTTTCCTCTTTCTGCTCTCCCATCCTATCCCCGCTCTCTACTCTCTCTCCCCCTACTCTCTCTCACTCTCCGCTCTTTGCTTGGCCTCTCCGCTCTCTTCTCCCTCTCTCCTCTCTTCTCCCTTCTCTCCCTCCCCTCTCTCTCTCCCCTCACTCTCCGTTCTCGCTCCCTCTCTCTCACTCTCTCTGCCTGTCTGTCTCCTCTCCTGTCTCTCCCCCCCTCTCTCTCTCTCCACCTCTCTTTCCCCCTCTCCATTTCCCTCTCTCGTTCTCTCTCCATCCCTCCTCTCTTCCCCCCCGCCTTCTCTCTGCTCTCTCCCTAGTCCCTGTTCTCTCCTTTCTCCTTTCTACATTCTGTGTCCTCCTCTCCCTTTCACTCTCCCTCTACCTTTTTTTCTCTATTCCTCTCTTCCCCTCTCTCTCTCTCTCTGCTCTCTGCTATCCCCCTCTCCCTCTTCTCTCTGCTCTCTCTGCTCTCTACCCCCTCTTTTCCCTATCTGCCCACTCTGCCCCCTCTTGTTTACCATCCCTCCCTCTCCATTCTCCCTGCTCTACACCTCCCTCTCTGTCTCCTGTCCCCTCTTTCTCTCTCTATTCCCATCACCTTCTCTCTCACCCCCACCCTCTCCCTCCTCTCCCCCTTCTCTCCCCTTCCTCCTTTTCCTCTCCCCCCACATTTCTCTTTCTCTCATTCTCCCTATCCCTCCCACTTTCTCTTCCCTATCCGAGCCCCATCAAGTTCTCTCTTCTCTTCCCTTCGTGTTACTCTCCGGTGTCCACCCGGGTTCTCCGCATCCTCGCCCTTCGTATACCGCGTCCCTTGGGTGTACGTCCGCCCTACCACTGCCTCCAGACTTTGTCTACATCTCACGGTGAGCTCGTTCCTGGCTCCCCTCCCCCCCTTTTTTCCTCTCCCTCTTCTTGACTCTTTCCTCTTCTCTTCTTGTTTCTCGTCCTTCCTCTGTATTCGTCCTCCCTTTGTCCTTATTTTCTTATTCTTTCCATTTTTTTTACACATTTCCCTCTCCGCCTCTCCTTCGGTCACACCTTCCATTCTTGCACCTCGTCAAACCCACTTACGCCTTGTGTGCGTATCCTGTGCGGCTTGTGTCCGCCCTTTCTCTCCTCCTTTTTCCTTTTTTTCCTCTCTCTCTCCCCCCATCTCTCTCTTCCCCTCTCTCTTCCTCTCCATCTCTCCCTCCCACTCTCTCCATCTCTCCTCCCTTTTCCCTCCCACCACCTCCCATGCCTCCTCCACCTGCCGCCACCTCTACTCCTTCCCAATCTCTCGTGCCCTCTTCGCTCGTTCCGTCTTGGCTTCTCCACCCCCTCTCCATCTTCCTCCGCCCTCCCTACCCTCTTCGTCTGCTCTCTCACCCCGTTTTGCAGCTTCCCCTCGTTCCCTACGCTCATACCTCCTCTAGCATCAACCTCCCCTCCTCTCCCTATCCCCTCCTCTCTCTCTCTCTCTAACTCCCTCCCACTCCCTCCCTCTCTCTCCCTTCATCTCTCTCCTCCCGCTCTCTCTCTCTCTCTCCCTCTTTCTCCCTCTCTGTCTCTCTTCCCACCTTCTGCCTCTCTCTCCCTCCCGCCCTCTCCCTCCCACTCTCTCTTCCTTCCCCTCCCCACTTGCTCCCCCCCCCTCTCTCCCTGCTTCTCCCCTCTCTCCGTCTCCGTTTCCCCCTCTCTTCCCTCCTCCCTCGTCCTCCTCCGCGCCCACATCCCTCGCGCCTCTGTGATGCCCTCTCTCCCACTTCGCGCCTCTTTCTTTCACTTGCGGGTGTGCTCGTCCCACCCTGCCGTCAGTCCTCTAGTCTGTTCCGTACAGTACCCTTGTCCTCCATCTTCTCCTCTCCTCCCCGCCATAATGAACTCCCCTAAATACACACCTGACACCATGGTTTCCGTTCCCCCTCCGCTGCATGTATGTTGCTCTCGTAGTCGTTCGCTCCTTGCCTCCCTTGACCCTCGACTTGCGGCTAGCAGCACCATGGCTGACCTCGGTCTCTCTGGCGCTCTCGCTGCCGCTACTGCAGCCCGTGTGGGACGCGAGCAGACATCCCCTCAGGATGTCTCTTCTCGCCCCTCTAGTCCCCCCTCCCTCAATCATGGACTCGTTGACAACTCTCTCACTCTCTCTCCTCGGTCTGCTGCGGAGGCCGTCGTCACCGTCGCTCTCGAGGCTCTCCGTGCCCCTCTTTCCCCGACACACCGTCATCCACCGCTCACCCACCCGCCTCAGTTTCCCTTCTCCATGGCCATCCTTGATGCCCTTGCCTTCCGTCCCGTAGTACCCTCTGCCACTCCTCCCGTCCCAGCTGTCACCGCTGCGAACCCCGACGGCCATGGCTCTGCCACCTCTGAGGATGCCCCCGGTGGTGTCCTCGAGGCCGACCATCTTGTCCCTCCTCGTGGTACCCTCGTGGCTGGCCCTCTTGCCGCCACTGGTAGTACAGTCCCCCTTAGCAATGCCGTCGCCCGTCGAGGCATTGTCGCTCCCACTGTTACCGTTACCCCTAGCGCCGCTGCACCTCCAGCTCGTGCCGCAGCCTNGTCCCTCCTCGTGGTACCCTCGTGGCTGGCCCTCTTGCCGCCACTGGTAGTACAGTCCCCCTTAGCAATGCCGTCGCCCGTCGAGGCATTGTCGCTCCCACTGTTACCGTTACCCCTAGCGCCGCTGCACCTCCAGCTCGTGCCGCAGCCTCTTCCTCTGTCGTTGCCCCCGCCAGTATTCTCGCATCGACTGGCACTCCTCATCTTGGCCGTGCCGTCGTACCGGGTGGTGCCTTACCCGTTGGTGCTGGTATTCCGGCTGGTGATGTCCCTCCAGTCAGCAGTGTTGTTCCTCTCGGTGCCCCTCCCCCTGGTGACCCCGTTGCTGCGCTTGCCCGTACCAAGGCGCCCCTCGATACTATGACCCTTGCGGTCACCCAGCTTGCCCGCCTTGGTCTCCACCCCATACCCCCCCCCACTTTGCTGCCCCTGACTGCTGCCCCCAGTCACGTCCCGTGCACTTCGTTCTCTGAGTGGTCCCCCCGCTTTGTGTCCTGAGCCCATATGCATGGCCTCTTGGAGCACTATGACCCCACCCCTCCCTCCCTCTTGCTCACCCTGATCGTAGCGCTCTCGCCTTTCATCTCCTTTACTCTGCCGCCCCCTCTGTCGCCCTGCGCCAGCTTAATCGGTTCACCCCCACCGTCAGTCTCCACGCTCGTCCCCGTGAGGCATGGACTGCCCTCCTCGCTCTTTACTCATTTGACTCTCTTCTCCCTACTTCTTCTCTTTTCTCTAACCTTTGCATTCTCCATCGCCGCCCTGATGAGTCCTTGGGTGCATATCCGGGGTGCGCCTAGCTCCTTCAGAGCGAGCTTCTCACTGCGGGCGTCTCCTTGACAGATCTAGCCTTTGTTACCTCTGTTGTCCCTGGCCGTGCGCCCTCTTTTACCGGTGCTCTCACTTCTTTTCCCCTTGCCCTTACTCTTCAGATCGCATACCAGACCCCCGGCACCGTCTGGCCTGCCTTGTTAGAGGGGCTCCGCTCCTTCCATGCGGTCTCTCAGTCTTTCGTCCCTCATGCTGAGCTTGCCCTGTCCGACGCCTTGCCTGGTCTTCTCCCCCCTCCAGTCACTCATGCCCTTGCCGTGCGGGCCCTGCCTAGCAGGGGTGGTGGTGGTGGTGGTGGCGCTCGCCCACCCACGTGCTGGAACTGCAAGGTTGTCGGTCATCGCCACGATGCATGCCCGCTCCCTCCTGTCCCTGATCTTCGTGAGCGCATTGCGCCTCAGCGCGCGCTCTTACGAGGCCAATCTTACCTTGCTCCAAGCAAACTTCCCCCCGTTGTGCTTCTCGGTGCTCCTCCACTTGGCACTCCCATTCTTCCTCTGCCGGCTCCTGCTGCAACCCCTCCTCTGACTGAGGACACGATCATCGCTCTTATCGGCCGTATTCTCGCCGAGGGAGTNCTGCGAGGTTGTCGGTCATCGCCACGATGCATGCCCGCTCCCTCCTGTCCCTGATCTTCGTGAGCGCATTGCGCCTCAGCGCGCGCTCTTACGAGGCCAATCTTACCTTGCTCCAAGCGGACTTCCCCCCGTTGTGCTTCTCGGTGCTCCTCCACTTGGCACTCCCATTCTTCCTCTGCCGGCTCCTGCTGCAACCCCTCCTCTGACTGAGGACACGATCATCGCTCTTATCGGCCGTATTCTCGCCGAGGGAGTGCTTGGTGGTCCGACGCCCGCCGGTACATCTTCGTTGTTTGATTTACTAGTTGCTTCTGCATCTCTTTTCCCTCCTCCCGATGTCTCCTCGCGAGCCCCTGCCCATCACCTCTCTCTCCTCGCACGACTGCCTACTACCTCCTCTCTGGCACTGAGCGTGTTGCTGCGCCGTCGTGGGTGGTGGATGGCGCTGCGACTGACCACATGTGTCCCATTCGTGACCTTTTCACAGAGTTTAGTCCAGTTTCCCCGATCATGTCGGTCTACACTGGTGATGGAGCCCCCCTCCCTGTGCTCGGTGTGGGCACCGTTTGTCTCGCCTCCTTGGCCGGCTCTCTCACATTGTCATCTGTCCTCTTTCTTCCGATGCTTGACTTTTCCCTGTTATCCATTCCGACTCTCGATAGCTGCGGTTTCTCTACTACTTACGCTCTTGGTCTCGTCGCTGTCACCGAGCGCGCCAGCGGTCGCGTCATCCTTCGCAGCCGTCGACCCCCTGGCGAGGGCCTGTACCAGGTGCTTGGCCCCCACTCTGTCTTGGAACCTGCGGCTGCCGTTGTTGCACTCATTGCTCTCTCTCATTTGTCTCACTCCCACCTTCTTCATCGTCGCCTTTACCATCTTCCCTCGCCTGCTGTGGCCTCCCTCCTATATACCCTTCCTGCCGATGGGTTATCCGATCCGTCGTTCCGGGCTCCTTGTGCCGCTGACTGTACCTTTTGTGCCATTGGCAAGATGCACCGCCTTCCGTTTCCCTCCTCCCCCTCCCGTGCATCTGCTCCTCTAGAGCTTGTGCATGCTGACATCCTTGGTCTGCTCCAGGATGAGTCTCTTGCCGAGCACGCCACGTACGTTCTCAGCCTCATTGATGATTATTCACGTTACACATGCGTCTTTTTCCTCCGGGCAAAAAGTGATGTAGCCCAGACCATCCAGTCATGGTACGTGGGCGCGCAAAGACAAAGTCGTCACCAGCTCCTGCGGTTTTGGTCCGACCGTGGTGGCGAGTTCTTTGGAGCTACGGCATCATTCTTTGACCAGGAGGGCGTAATTCATGAGCTTTCCCTATTCTCCACAGCAGAATGGGATTGCCGAGCGCTGGAACCGCACACTTGTTGAGGGAGTCTGCACAATGATGGCTGAGGTACGCTTCCTTAATCGAGGCCGCAGCTTTTTGTCGGAGGCAGCTCGTTACCGTACCTGGGTTTGGAACCGGATCGCACATGGTCCACTCGCCCCCGACACCACGCCATTCGAGCTGTTCTTCGGCCGCCATGCCAACCTCAGTCAGGCTGTGGTTTGGGGTACCATGGCCACTGTCTACCTTACTCCACTATCTTGGCCTGGCAAGCTTGATCCGCTTGGCCGACTCTGCGTCACCCTCGGAGTTGCACCTCACTCACGTGCCCACCATTTTTGGGACCCGGTCGCGCATTGCNCACGCCATTCGAGCTGTTCTTCGGCCGCCATGCCAACCTCAGTCAGGCTGTGGTTTGGGGTACCATGGCCACTGTCTACCTTACTCCACTATCTTGGCCTGGCAAGCTTGATCCGCTTGGCCGACTCTGCGTCACCCTCGGAGTTGCACCTCACTCACGTGCCCACCATTTTTGGGACCCGGTCGCGCATTGCCTCATCGAGTCCTGTCACGCTCGCTTCTTCAAGCAGCTGACTTATGGCGCTTTTCGTGCGGATCGCTGTCTCCCCCCTCCGACCTCCGCCACAACCTACACCTCTGACGGCATGGTGGTCACAGGTACCCCTTCTCCCGTTTCACATGCCTCAGTACCACCCCCCGTGCCTCCTCGATCCATCGCCGCCCCTACTCCTCCCCCCNTCGCTTCTTCAAGCAGCTGACTTATGGCGCTTTTCGTGCGGATCGCTGTCTCCCCCCTCCGACCTCCGCCACAACCTACACCTCTGACGGCATGGTGGTCACAGGTACCCCTTCTCCCGTTTCACATGCCTCAGTACCACCCCCCGTGCCTCCTCGATCCATCGCCGCCCCTACTCCTCCCCCCTCTCTTGTGCCTTCTTCGGTTGTTCCGTCTTCGATCTCCTATCCTCCTCTTATCCCCCCGTCCTCCCTTCCTTCTTCATCCGCTCCCCCACCACGTCCCACGGCCGCCCCTCGTCCCCCTACGCTCATACCTCCTCTAGCGCTGGTCTCCCCTCCTCTCCCCACTGGTCCATTGCCCTCTCCCTCTCCCTTCCCCCCTCCTCCATCTTCTTCCCCACCTCCCTTTACCCCCTCGCACTGTCACGATGGTCCGCTGCCTGTCTCTCCCCTCCCTCCTCTCCTCTCACCTCCTATGCCGTTGCCGGTCTCTCGTCCCGGCTTCCCCCCCTCCCCTCCTCTAGTTCCCCCTTCCTTGACTGCGGCTCAGGCNCCATCTTCTTCCCCACCTCCCTTTACCCCCTCGCACTGTCACGATGGTCCGCTGCCTGTCTCTCCCCTCCCTCCTCTCCTCTCGCCTCCTATGCCGTTGCCGGTCTCTCGTCCCGGCTTCCCCCCCTCCCCTCCTCTAGTTCCCCCTTCCTTGACTGCGGCTCAGGCGGGGGGCTCCCCTCGGGCGTCCTCCCCTCCTCGTTGTGCAGATCCTCTTCTCCTCTCCATTGAGGATGTCCCAGAGATTGCCCCGTCCCGGACCTCGCCCCCTCGCCTTCTCGAGGACAACCCCGTCACTGTCGCCGAGACACCGTCCCCGCCGCCCTTGACCCCTGTTGCTCTCCCCGCACACCCGTCACCCCTCCCTCCTCTCCTCGACGTCCTCTCTCGTGAGACTCTTCCACCCCTCTGTCCCTCTCCTTTCCCTTCGTCACCGGTCCCTCTCCTTTTCCCATCCCCTCCTCCGCGAGTTTTCCCCCGGCAACCTTCCCCCGGCCCGGTCTCTCTTCTCTGTGTTCTCTCCCGCCCCCACTCGTGGATGCGCACGCATGCTGCCTGGGCTCGCCCTTCCGACCCTCCCCCCCCCTCTCTCCTCTTGCACCTCCCTCTGCTCCACCCATTTTGGGCTCTCTCCCCCCTCCCTCCGTCCTGGACACTCCTCCGCCCCCCTCTCCCGTCTCTTCTCGCACTCGCTCTCGCACGGCTCGTACCCTCACCTGTACATCGTCCCCTGTCCCTCCCTCGCCGTCCATCCCTGTCCCGTCCCCTCCCGCTTCCCTCCCAGAATGTGCTGTCCCTCGCTCCCCCTCCCCTTCGCCTCTATCTCCCTCCCCTTCTGCTCTCGCACGTCCCCTCCCTCCCGTTTTCCCGTTAGTACCCGTTTCCCCCCTCCTGTAGACTCATCGTCCGCAGCCCCTCCGCACTCCTCTCCACCATCTTTTCCCCTCCTTTCTCCCTCTCCGGTGGCTCTCCTCCCCTTTTTGCCTCTTCCCACCCCCGCCGTAGTGCTGCCTCCATCCCATCCTCTATCATCTTACACCTTCCACCCGGGTCACGCCCATGGTCGCCACTTCTTGCATCTCAAGTTTCGCTATGCACTCGATGCTTCCACGGGCCATCACTTCCTCGGCGCCTCAACGTCTGCTTCCCATGCGCTTGCGGTCACATCCGTCCCGCCCACTTCCTCCTCTCCCTCACCCCTTGCTTAGTCTGACCCCCTCACCCTCGCCGACGCCCTCAATCGTCCGGACGCTGCTGCCTGGCGCGCGTCATGTGTTGCTGAGCTTGCCACCCTGGCTGAGCATGGCGTGCTCGAGCTCGCTACTCTTCCCCCTGGTCGCACGGCCATCAAGGCCAAGTGGGTTCTACGCAAGAAGTTCACCGCCTCCGGTGCTCTCGATTGGTACAAGGCTTGCGTAACCGCGAAGGGCTATTCCCAGATCCCTGGCGTCAACTNCCTCACCCTCGCCGACGCCCTCAATCGTCCGGACGCTGCTGCCTGGCGCGCGTCATGTGTTGCTGAGCTTGCCACCCTGGCTGAGCATGGCGTGCTCGAGCTCGCTACTCTTCCCCCTGGTCGCACGGCCATCAAGGCCAAGTGGGTTCTACGCAAGAAGTTCACCGCCTCCGGTGCTCTCGATCGGTACAAGGCTTGCCTAACCGCGAAGGGCTATTCCCAGATCCCTGGCGTCAACTTCACCGACACCTACGGCCCCGTCGGCCGCTTCACGATGAGTCGCGTCGTTATCTGCCTCGTTGCTCACTATCAATGGGAGCTCCACCAGATGGACGTGAACAACGCTTTTCTCCACGGCCGTCTTGAGGAGGAGGTGTACATGGTCCAGCCTCCTGGCTTCTCCGATGGCACCGGACGTGTGTGCCGCCACCGTTGCGCCCTCTACGGCCTTCGCCAGTCCCCTTGTTATTGGAACGAGGAGCTCTCGTCCACCCTTGTCCGTGGCGGTTTCCCCCCTAGCCAGTCCGACCCCTCCCTCTTCGTCGGAGGCACGACTCTTGTGCCCGCATTCATTCTGGTGTATGTTGATGACCTCCTCGTCACCTCTTCTTCCTCCTCCGCGATCTCCGAGGCGAAGGGTCTCCTCTCCTCGGCGTACCGCATGAAGGATCTTGGCCTCGCGGCCATATTCCTGGGGATGCAGATCGAGCTTCTTCCTGGCTGCCTATTGGTCCATCAGGAGCGCTATGTCCAGTGTCTTGCCGGCCGCTTCGCGTCGGTTGTTGACCTCTCCCGTCCCCTCTCGGCGGCCTCCTTGCCCATGCCACCGGGCACCCAACTTGCCCTCCGCATGGCCCACGATGCCAAGTCTGGTGTACCAGAGTCTACCGCGGTGTTCAAGTCTATTGTTGGCGCACTCACCTACCTCGATGGCACCACTTGCCCGGACATCACCTGTGCAGAAAACATCCTAGCCCAATATGCCCACGAGCCTCGTACGACTCACCTCTAGGCGGCCGCGTACATTCTTCGTTACACCCTTGGATCTGCCCGTGCCAGCCTCGCCTTCCTGACCGGGTCGGGCATTCCTCTCCTGACGGGCTACACTGACAGCGACTATGCCCGCGACGCGGACGCGCGAAGCCGCAGCGGCTTCTTCTTCCTCTACGGCCTTCGCCAGTCCCCTTGTTATTGGAACGAGGAGCTCTCGTCCACCCTTGTCCGTGGCGGTTTCCCCCCTAGCCAGTCCGACCCCTCCCTCTTCGTCGGAGGCACGACTCTTGTGCCCGCATTCATTCTGGTGTATGTTGATGACCTCCTCGTCACCTCTTCTTCCTCCTCCGCGATCTCCGAGGCGAAGGGTCTCCTCTCCTCGGCGTACCACATGAAGGATCTTGGCCTCGCGGCCATATTCCTGGGGATGCAGATCGAGCTTCTTCCTGGCTGCCTATTGGTCCATGAGGAGCGCTATGTCCAATGTCTTGCCGGCCGCTTCGCGTCGGTTGTTGACCTCTCCCGTCCCCTCTCGGCGGCCTCCTTGCCCATGCCACCGGGCACCCAACTTGCCCTCCGCATGGCCCACGATGCCAAGTCTGGTGTACCAGAGTCTACCGCGGTGTTCAAGTCTATTGTTGGCGCACTCACCTACCTCGATGGCACCACTTGCCCGGACATCACCTGTGCAGAAAACTTCCTGGCCCAATATGCCCACGAGCCTCGTACGGCTCACCTCTAGGCGGCCGCGTACATTCTTCGTTACACCCTTGGATCTGCCCGTGCCAGCCTCGCCTTCCTGACCGGGTCGGGCATTCCTCTCCTGACGGGCTACACTGACAGCGACTATGCCCGCGACGCGGACGCGCGAAGCCGCAGCGGCTTCTTCTTCCTCTGCGGCCCCACCACCACATCCTAGCAAAGCGGGAAACAGGGCTGTGTCACTCGCAGCATTGGTGAGGCTGAGTACATGGATTTGGGTGGTACTGCAGCTGAGGCGGTGTGGCTTCGTCGCCTTCTTAGCGAGCTTTGTCTCGCCACCCCAGCGGTGCCCCTCCACACTGACAGTGAGAGCGGGCTAGACATTGCTCGAAACGCTGGTACGCTTCATCGTCGCACAAAGCACATCAATGTTGAGCACCACTACATGCGCGATGTGGTCACAACTGGAGATGTCTCTCTCTTCGCTTCATCTCTGCCAACTTCTAGCTCGCAGACTTCCTCACGAAGGCTCTCCACTAGCCTACCTTTGCCTCTAGTATCGCCTCTATTGGTCTCCCGACCTTACCCCCACTCGCTTGATCCTGCCATCCTTCTTCTCCTCCCACTCCCTCTCTGTGCATCGCTTGGTCCTCTCCTCGATGACCGCTCGTCTGCATCTCTGATCCCCCCCCCCGTGCTCTCCGCCTCTCCCCTCCGTTCGCCTGTCCCGTGCAGGTCTCTCCGCGGACACNCGGCCCCACCACCACATCCTAGCAAAGCGGGAAACAGGGCTGTGTCACTCGCAGCATTGGTGAGGCTGAGTACATGGATTTGGGTGGTACTGCAGCTGAGGCGGTGTGGCTTCGTCGCCTTCTTAGCGAGCTTTGTCTCGCCACCCCAGCGGTGCCCCTCCACACTGACAGTGAGAGCGGGCTAGACATTGCTCAAAACGCTGGTACGCTTCATCGTCGCACAAAGCACATCAATGTTGAGCACCACTACATGCGCGATGTGGTCACAACTGGAGATGTCTCTCTCTTCGCTTCATCTCTGCCAACTTCTAGCTCGCAGAATTCCTCACGAAGGCTCTCCACTAGCCTACCTTTGCCTCTAGTATCGCCTCTGTTGGTCTCCCGACCTTACCCCCACTCGCTTGATCCTGCCATCCTTCTTCTCCTCCCACTCCCTCTCTGTGCATCGCTTGGTCCTCTCCTCGATGACCGCTCGTCTGCATCTCTGATCCCCCCCCCCGTGCTCTCCGCCTCTCCCCTCCGTTCGCCTGTCCCGTGCAGGTCTCTCCGCGGACACCACCACCGTGTCCGGCACCCTCTCCCATCCGGTCCCACCCATTCTCCTTTCCGTCTCTTTCCTCTCTCCTCCTCCCGCTTACTTGTTCTCTCTCTCCTACCCTGTTGGTGCCTCCGTTACTGTGTGCCTCTGGGTGTTGGGGTGCAGGCCCCTAACCTTCTCCTCTGGTACCCTCCCGGTCCTCGCCTGGGGCTTCTCGCCGGACGCTCCTGGTGGGGCGCTACTAGTGGGGTGCTATTGGTGGGGTGCTCCTGGTGGGGTGCTCCTTAAAGGGTGCTTTTGGACGGGTGCTCCTGGTGGGGTGCTACTGGTGGGGTGCTCCTAGTGGAGTACTTCTGGACGGGTGCTCCTGGTGGGGTGCTACTGGTGGGGTGCTCCTAGTGGAGTACTTCTGGACGGGTGCTACTGGTGGGGTGCTCTTGGAGGGGTGTTTTTGGGTGGGCACTGCTGGTGGGGTGCTCCTGGTGGGGGTGCCACTGGTAGGGTGCTTCTGGCCGGGCGTTCCTCACGGGGTACTCCTGGAGAAGCTCCCGTGACTGCGTGCTTCCGGACGGGCGCCTCAAGCCGAGTGTTGCGGACGCGCTCCTCGCTTANGTTCTCTCTCTCCTGCCCTGTTGGTGCCTCCGTTACTGTGTGCCTCTGGGTGTTGGGGTGCAGGCCCCTAACCTTCTCCTCTGGTACCCTCCCGGTCCTCGCCTGGGGCTTCTCGCCGGACGCTCCTGGTGGGGCGCTACTAGTGGGGTGCTATTGGTGGGGTGCTCCTGGTGGGGTGCTCCTTAAAGGGTGCTTTTGGACGGGTGCTCCTGGTGGGGTGCTACTGGTGGGGTGCTCCTAGTGGAGTACTTCTGGACGGGTGCTACTGGTGGGGTGCTCTTGGAGGGGTGTTTTTGGGTGGGCACTGCTGGTGGGGTGCTCCTGGTGGGGTGCCACTGGTAGGGTGCTTCTGGCCGGGCGTTCCTCACGGGGTACTCCTGGAGAAGCTCCCGTGACTGCGTGCTTCCGGACGGGCGCCTCAAGCCGAGTGTTGCGGACGCGCTCCTCGCTTAGGCTCCTTTCGGCCGTGCGCTTCTGCGACGGTCCCCCCTGGCGTGATACGTCAGCTGGCGCCTTGTACCTGCCGACTTACTCCGTGTCGCTCTGCGCTGTTGGGGCACGTGGTGTGATGTTCAAGCTCTCTGTTTGGGGTATACACCCTTGCTTGCGCTATCGTGTTAATGTAGTAAACACTTCAGTGACTACTTGCGTTAGCTAGCCTAGATTAGTCTCACTCCCTGACTGTCATGACAGGTCGTGCTGTTTTCTTACGAGACGTAGGCCTCGCTGCATCGCCCCGTCTGGGTTTCACGAGACATGTACATACTAATGACCTATGCACCCCTTATGTGGTTCGCCACACTCTAGGGCGAACCGCAAGCTGAGGAGCGAGGGCGACCCGATAGGGATCACCCTCGCTCCCCCGCAGTGCTCATTGTTTTCCAAAAAACGCATCAATTCTCACCTCAATCTCCTCTCACGCCTAAGTGTTTCGGCTTCGTCACCTCCCTCACAGCTTCCTTGAGAGCAATCCCCCTCACAAATTCTCGAGAGCCCCTCTCCCTCACAGCTTTCGAGAGGGACAGTTAGTCCCGCGACTAACTCCCGGCTCCACCCGCCCCAACCTCCTCTCTCTCTCTATGTCTCCTCCATCCTCTCTCCCTCCCCCTCACCATGTCCTATTTCAACAAATGGTGCACCTCAAAACCCAACATCATCAGAGCTCTAAAAATGTGTAGCCAAAAGGAATGCACAAGAACACAAAAAAAATGGCCCACAAGTAGCAACAATCCACAAGAGCACTAAAACTTGTAAATTGATACCTCAAGACATGTACTGAATTCCTTCAACAAATCACGGAAATTTGACAGCACTTCCAAGCATGCCTCCCGTTGCACACCTTAACGTCCTTTGTCAAGTCAAGAAAAGAACAAACCGTCATTACAAAACTCATAAAAAACATAGGAAACAGGGTTTCCAGACAATAAGATATTGATAAAGTAGCTTTCTTGTCCCATTAGAGCATCTACAATCCCCCAAGGCACAAGGATAAATACCTGAAAATCCTACCACCAGATTGACAGAAACAAGTACCCCCGCATATCCTTTGATGCCTTGGAGCACCACTTACTCAATTGAAGATAGTGGATGGCATCCTTAGCCAAGCCACATATAAATTCTCTGGCGCTGATGATCTAGTGGGAGAACTCTAGGAAAAAAATCGAAATTTCTCGTATGTACTTCTCAGCTTATGCTATGACCTCCCAGAAAACCTGTTCAACCATACAGATTTATGCCGAAACCATCACTACCCTCATCCAAAAAAATGGATCACCAAAAACATTTCCAAATACCGTCCCTTCTCTCTCCTGAATATGGAACTTAAGATCTTTACAGAAGTCTTGGAAAATCGGCTTAAGCGTGCCTCACAATACATGTTTCACCAAGACAAAAGTGGCTTCGTCAAAAGACGAAGCTTACAACACACTCTCTCCCAATTTNCCAATTTCATGACATTCAACACTGGGTAAGGCAAAGATAACCACAACTTGACGTCCTTGTACCAGATTTTGAAAGAGCATACAATACATTGAGCAGACCCTATCTGTTACATTCATGGTTAAATCTAGGGATGCCGCTTGAATTCATAGAATGGGTTCAGCTGCCACCCAAAAACACCAGAACACAGTTACTAATCAATAGGAATACTTCTGCATCAATCACCCTCCATTCAGGAGTTTGACAGGACTACCGCCTCGTTCCTCTTCTCTTCATGTGCGCAGTGGAGCCAATAACAGCATACATGAATTCTCATCTACAATGCTAGCCAGAGAGTGCCAACAACACTGATTACGGATTGAGGCTTCCTTCGATTCACATGAATACCAGAAAAATTGTGCGAGATTGGCCCAAGAACGGGGTCGATTGATTAAGAATCAAGGAAGGTACGCCCGGCCAAAGGTTGGACCGGCCGAGGGGGAAAAAGGTGGCTGGAATTCATCCCCGTGGATCAGGGCTTGGCCCTTGGAAGACCCAACAAAGAATGCGTCTTAGGATCCAGTTGGTCAATGACTCAAGGATGATTGAGGACCAAGGGTGATTTGGAATGACACCCCATTGCGTCATTAGCAGAAAGGATGCTTCGGGTGGCCGTCACAACCGCTAGTAGTGTTGCCAGCCGCAGATTCCTGTAGTTCACAGAAATGACCATATCTTGGCCATTTCTCTATGGAATGATGCGATTCTTGGTGTGTTCGAGAGCTGGGAAGATGAGTTACATGATGTTGAGACAACAATGCTCATTTCTACACCATACAGATCCACACACGGCTCAGCCGTGCACGACTCGGTTCTACATAACAACACATCCTAGGCAACCTCGGGTTGCCTTGGATGTGTCGTCGTGTACATATATTCTTGTATGTTGACGCTTTAAAAACAAGCACATTTTACTCCCACTTTGGCACACGTGTTCCTGTGCTCTTCCAAGATGACCCTACGTTCCCGCATACTCAGGAAGGTGTGCATTGGCCTCCCCTTGGTCGCCGATGCCGCTGGTTGGTACACTGTTTACATATAGGGTGTTCCATCCCTCCAAGTTGACTACCGCCGGTTTGCAGGATATGAAAATGATACAGCATTTCTCATATGTTCCATTCATCAATCCAACCAAACTTGATAAATCTTCCAAAAAAAACAGATCACACCGGGCTAGAAAACATCCTCACCACAAGATCACACACACATTCCTGCTATACCGTCATACCCAGTCTTGTGAGACACCATCCGTATCCTTGAAATTCACTTTCATTCACTCCCAACTAGAAGCACGACGTGGAACCCAATCATCAAAAAAATAAAAGGAAAAAAGGCTACAATTCCACTTTGAAACAATCTTGAAGCCTTCTCAAAATGAATGTTATTGCCATCAACTCATATCTTACCCTATGTTCCACCATTACTCTTCAACACAACCTTCCTCACATGACGACCTGGGCACAATAATCACATGTAAATCAACTACTTTCTCCCATCACACAGGGTCCATGAAGACCGAATGATTTTCTTTCCACCTAATATATTCAGAAGAAAATTGTGTGTCCCAAGGCAGAACAAGGCCTAGGCGTCAAGTGGCCCTCACATCTCACTCAAGCCCAAAGTGCTAAATGGGTTGACAATTTCCTTCCCCCATCCCAGGCATAATGGAAAGAAACAATGTTGGAAACACAAACCCTGCCGAAAAAGGGNTTTCTCCGGGAGAAAGATTTCTCCTAAGGAAATCTAAGTCCAACACCATTATCATCGAAATGTCCTGCTCCAGGCTCTAGGCAAGGAACCTACAAGAAGTCAACAAATGGTATGAGACAAATTCTGTCAGCATTTCATTCAACCTTGGGTCTCAATCATGGCTAGCTCATCTCAACAAATACACACCCTACGTCACACTAGCCTCTCTCACTGGCCTCTCCATCAATGTCATCTTCTGGCTCTGTCAAAGAGGCCTCCAAAATTGGAGAGACTCTATCTAAATCTGTACAGCAACCGGGAAACTCTGTTGACGTCCATGGACGCAACCTCACCCCCTACACAGTTCCACCAGCACATTGATTTACACCTACAAAACCATTTACCTTGACAAACCTCATCGGCAAGACGTTCCAAGTCATCGACTTGACAAGTCAAATAAGACCTTCTTAAACAATATTGTCTGTAACAATGGTGAACCGTCAGCAATCCACAAACCAAGTTGGAATGAAAAAACCCTACCACTAGTTTTCATCAGAAACACATCCATTAGACCATTATTGATACACCTATGAAAATCTGAACACATGATGTGGTGATCCAGATTTTTCCAGATCCATCCAAGTTCACCACCAATGCTGTTTGATTCCCCCATCATCCTCCCCCTAATGCCATCAATGCGGCTGAATAGAGACTATTGAAATTTGCTTCATCCAGTACCCAGTTTTGACGGACGACCCCGACAGCGCTCGCGGTCAACGACGGAAGCAGTTCCGTTGACTACGACCGTGGGACATTTGCAGTACCATTGGTGGCGTGCGCAACAGGGCGACCGCACCCACCTCCGAGAGCTATATGAGACTAACGCAACAGCTCGCCGAGAGACAAGACCGACCATCGATCTTGACGATCGAAGGCCAGGGACTTCTCGCACAAGGCAGCAGGTGCAAGTAGGGCACCGAGTTAAGGTGCAAGTAGGGCACCGAGTTAAGGTGCAAGTAGGGCACCGAGTACAGGTGCAAGTAGCTTTTCGTAGCAAGCTAGGAAAAAAGTAGGCTAAGGCCTGGGCTAGCCGGCCGGACAGTATAAACACCCCGTACTCAGTTCAGTCTAATTAACCTGTGTTTTCCAGTTCTGGCTTCCAGACTTCTCCAAATCTATCTTTTCGCTACGACTGTGCTCTCCACACACTAAAGCTTAGCCTCCTAAGAGCACACACTCTCACATGTGGTCTCACAGCCAGAGTCAGGCGTTGGACGGAAGTGCTACCGGAGATCGTCAAACCTCAAGGAGCGAAGGCACGGACTACGCGGGGCAACGTCTAGGCTGATTGAGAGAGAGATTGCTGGACCAGACTTCGAAGCCAACACACGAGCCAGCCTGTGGAATTTTTTCCCATATTTCCACAGTGTTCACACAGCCTACCGTACGCGCGCAGGAGACGACGGGTCACTCCCACGCACGTTGAAGACGTCAGATTTTCATCCCGGACTGCCGAATTACTTCCGGAAAAAATCTCGGCTGCTGCCGAAACGCTGCCATTTTTCTTTAGAAAATCTCCAACGGCCAAAAATCAGCTAGAGCCATGGAGCAGGCCCTGTAGTAGATCGTAGAGCAGCTGGGAGCCCTCAAGCTGGAGAATGAGGGACTCAATCGGCACATTGCTGACCCGCGGGACGGGACTGACACCGGACAGGTTCGGGCGGCCCGGTCAAGGAGTTTTCCAAGACCAAAGCCAAAGGCTCTGGAAGCGTTCAATCCCTCAGACAAGGGTGCAAGCGTATAGACCTAGTTGTTCGCGATGAACAGCTACTTTGGGGCTCTGGGTCACCTTCCGTAGGACGATGCTGTGCTTGTGTCACTCGCGTTGATACTACTACGTGGAGCAGCATTGGAGTGGTGGAGGCAGCTGAATATGCTCGCCACTCGCGGTGGAGGTGGGAACGCAGCTCTGCAACATGCCCTGTTTTGGCAGCCAGGCGCGGGACAAGCTAAAGCTCGCGTGTCGACAACATGAGAGCAGTTCGAGCAAGCCATCAGAGATCGATTTGATCCCGTAAACGCCTCCATTGTCGCACACAACAAGTTGAAGTAGCTCAAGCAGATCAGCTCCGTGCAGGAGTACACACGCCGTTTCTTGGCGTTGTGCTCAGAGATCGACGACATGAGCAAGCCAGAGATGGTGGACAAATACCACGATGGATTGAAGGCGGAAATCGAGTTCACACTGGCATTGAGTGACATCACGGAGTTCCAAGTGATAGTAGCCACTGCTCAGCGCGTTGACGCGCTACGTTACCATTGAGGAGGTTTTCGTGAAAAGCAAGAGAATCATCAACGTCAAGCACAGCACCAACAAACCGACCCCATGGAGATCAACATAGTGCAAGGAAGCCAGAAGCAAAGCAAGCCGCGTGGTGGGAACTGTTGGATCTGTGGGAAGCCTGGGCACCACAAGAAGGACTGCAAGAAGAAGCAGCAAGGAAACGACAACCAACATTGAGTGGCGGATGGCCAACTGCTGGGAAAACTTTATCTGCATCAGCGAACACCAGCCCCAAAAGTCATTCGACAACTTGGGAGCTGCGCAGTATCTTGCTGCAGAACAAAGGAAGCGGGAGAATTGCAGGAATCCTCCTGAAAACTGGATTTTTATCGACAAGTTTTGCAGACGGCGAGGGGCGCCAAACTTGCCGGCAGATTAAAGCATTGCTGGATAACGATGCGTCGCACTCATTCTTTGGCGATGAGCTTGCAACGAGATTGGGGCTTGCACGAATATCCGGGAAGCCAACTACGGCCAATTTGGTGCAAGGGGAGCAGGAGTGTGGACTGCCTCTGAAGAATTTGCGGATCCGTCTCGGAAAGCTGTCGTGCAAGTTGAACTTTTGCATGTGCCCGGTGGACACCTACGACGTCATTTTGGGGCGTGACTGGCTGCACCGGTGGAATCGTGCTGTGGATTGGGTGTGTTCCCAGGTGAAAGTGAAGAAATGTAGAGAGCAAATCATTTTGCCGTTGTGG
Source organism: Penium margaritaceum (assembly GCA_023375785.1). Lineage (NCBI taxonomy): Eukaryota > Viridiplantae > Streptophyta > Zygnematophyceae > Desmidiales > Peniaceae > Penium > Penium margaritaceum. The sequence goes on along the minus strand of SZWC01012411.1, from coordinate 67,284 downwards.
AAAGAGGAGAAGGACTCCAAGGCAAGCAAGGTGTCGTAGTTGAGTTACATGCAGCTCAAGCGTTGTCNGCAGGAGTGTGGACTGCCTCTGAAGAATTTGCGGATCCGTCTCGGAAAGCTGTCGTGCAAGTTGAACTTTTGCATGTGCCCGGTGGACACCTACGACGTCATTTTGGGGCGTGACTGGCTGCACCGGTGGAATCGTGCTGTGGATTGGGTGTGTTCCCAGGTGAAAGTGAAGAAATGTAGAGAGCAAATCATTTTGCCGTTGTGGAAAGAGGAGAAGGACTCCAAGGCAAGCAAGGTGCCGTAGTTGAGTTACATGCAGCTCAAGCGTTGTCAGCGCAAGGGGGACCAAGTGTACCTTGTGTGGGTGCGACAAAAGGTAGCAGCTAAAGAGATGGAAGTGTTGGTAGCAGCGGCAAAGCAACAAGAGGCAGAGCAGAAAAAAGCACCAGCACAGAGGTATCAGAAGGCATCAAGGGAGTGTTACAAAGCTATAATGATGTGTTTCCTACTGAGCTGCCAAAGGGCTTACCACCAAAGTGCGACATCGACCGCAAAATTGATCTGGTCGCTTGAGCAACTCCAATGGTGTGGGCTGCTTATCGCATGAGCGATAATGAGCTGGGTGAGCTGAAGAAGCAGTTGGAGGATCTTACTGAGCAGGGGTTCATCAGACTATCGGTATCACCCTACGTTGCACTGGTCCTCTTTCTAAGGAAGAAGACAGGGGATCTGTGGATGTGCGTGGACTATTGCACACTGAACAATGTAATGATCAAGAACTGATACCCGCTGTCAAGGGTCGAGGAACTGTTTGACGAGTTCAAGGGAGCGCAGTTCATCAGGAAGATTGACTTGCGCTCGGGGTGCCATCAGATCCGGCTTGCGAAGCAGGATGTGGAGAAGATGACGTTTTGGACGCGGTACGGCCATTACGAGTACCTCATGATGCCATTTGGGTTGACCAACGCTCCTCCAATGATCATGAGCCTCATGAACAGGATCTTCCACCCTCACTTGGAACACATTGTGGTGGTGTTCCTCGACGACATCCTCATCTACTCCTGAACTCTGGAAGAGCATCAGTAACAATTTTGGTAGGTGCTGGAAATTCTTCAAAAAGAGAAACTGTTTGTAAAGCTCTCCAAGTGTGGGTTTGAGAAAAGGGAGGTGGAGTTCCTTGGACACATCGTGAGTGGCAAGTGTTTCCGAATGGACCCAAAGAAGGTGGAAGTAGTAAAGCAGTGGCCGACACCAAAGTGTGTACGTGAAATTTGGGTCTTCCTGGGGTTTTTCAACTACTACCGAAGATTCATCCGGGGGTATGCAGAAAAGGGTGCGCCGCTGACTCAACTGCCGAGGAAGGATCACCAGTAGAAATGGGGCAAACAAGAGTAGAAGAGCTTTGAGGAGATCAAGGCTACAATGTGTGACGCTCCGGTCCTGGTGCATCTGG